>APFE031097702.1:0-50877 GCA_000404065.3 Pinus taeda
TTAAGTTACACATATCTACCATATTTTAATTTTATTTTTATTTTAACCGAGTCAAAATGCTTATTCGGTTGGAGCACCTCTTAGCTCAATAAAAAATGATTAATTTTATTAAAAAAATAAAAAGTATTACATTATTTTTTTTGTCGATCAAAATTCTTAGTTAGATTTTCAAAAAAACAGTTCTTACAAAATATGTCTATATATCCTCTTTCCCTCATTCCTACTAGACTTGTTGGAATTGGGGGTTGGAGGATGCCACAAATAAGTCTTTACATTCTTTATTTATGTCGGCCTTTGAAGCGATACCATACTAAAGGGAGATAAAAACATCACTAGAACTAACAACATCATATCAAGGAGGGAGATGGGGGGGGAGTATAAGGGGAGCTGCAAAGTATCCAACATGATCATGGATATGAAAATTAACATGTTCCACTCACCTTTCCAGCTTGCGTAGGTGGTGATTCATTCGACAGTGGCTTTAGTGAAGGCTATCCAACTATTCCAATATCTCATTTTGACTGAATTGAATATCATTTATATAAGAAAATAATTCATTGCAGTCATACAACCTGTATTCTTGAAGAATATCCATATTAACCTCGATGTTATTGAACTTCTCTACTATGGAATCCATGGTTGCTAGAGCCATGATATGGCATGGAATACAACAAGGAGATAACACCACTTCACCCTCAACTTTAGGGCTTACTGAGTTCCCAGAGGTCGAGGTTTGGTTGGAAGCTAGATGACCCACATTGTTGTGTTTTCATCCCACGCAATGACACCTCGATTGTTGGTCTGACATTGATGGCACTGTAAAAAGGCTTGCTGATGAGGTCTTGTAGTAACCTTCAGTGAACCTGCAAGAGAAAAGACGTGGACAATTACCAAAACCAATATGCAAATTAATTGTCCTAGAGCATATAGGAATCCAACCAGGAAGGATCCTAGGCTAGGTTGTGAGAGACTCCCCTGAAACTGAAATAATTTCTAGAACAGGTGCTACGCACTCGCCCACTAACTTCCTGATAAAAAGGACAATGCCCCATATGGGCTAAGAAAAAGCCCTTAGAATAAAAAACTTGAAGTGACACTAGTTCATACAGAAATGTGCAAGAGAGGGAGAGACCAAAACACCAGAGTTTAAGTAGCCTTCATAGTCGGCTTCTAAGGGAAAACCAACAATAGGCCTCCTATAATAATTAGATAGTTGAGACCCCCAATTGAAACTAAGAACTAAGAAACAATAGGATGCTTTGGAAACTTGTAAACATGAAACTAAGAGTTTGAAATAATCCTCAGCCCAAAACCCCTAAAGATAGCTTGGGTGTCCTAAGAAATCCCACTTAGCTAGGAAAAAGCAATATGACCAGTTACCTTTTCACCTTCAGTGAAAGAGACCTCCACAAGTCTGTAACTCCCAATTGAGTGTGGGTAGGAGAGATTCCAGTCAAAGGTGAGGTTTAGACCCAAATCTATCTCCATGTGGCCTCTTGGATCTCAGACATTGGATTGAGAGAAAAATTCATACTAGATCAAGGAATACCAGGCTTCCAGTTCAATGCTCATCCAAGGTCGAAACCCTAATGAGTTTCCATGGTCCTTGTCAGTCATGCTACGATGCTCCTTCCTTCCCAAATTCATCGCCTAGAATTCCAACCAGGATTTGAATGCTCACTTGCCTCTTAACATAACGAATACATCATCTGGAGACTTCATCATGTGAGTGGACATGTTGATTGAATGACTCATTAAATTGAGCATTATTTCCACTTTCTGGAGGGGGAAATCCCCAAGGACTTCCATTAAAATGTGTTGACACCCCCATCGAGGGAAGGGGAGTCGACTTTAAGGAGGCCATGAATGACTTGAGCTTCCCCAAGGTCTAGGTTAGCGACACTCAAGGTAGCATGCCATAGAGTGGTGAAATGCAAATGTTGATCCATCGATCCTCTTTTAGCCAACTAATTTGCCACTTTATTACCATCTCAAAGGATGTGATGAGTGGTAGAGTAAGAAAATATTTCTAGGCTAATTTTTATTCTCTCTAGCTGAGATTCTAGATGCCAACTTGCTATTTTAGAAAGGGGGATCCATCAATGATAGTCTAGGCCATTTGGAATACTAGTTTGAAATCACCCACAATATGAATCTTCAAACAACCTTGGTAGAGTGAGACCATTCTCTAGAGTGGTTACTTTGGCAACATTATTTGTTGTGCATCGACGATGACCTACATATAGACCAATTGGGGAGCCTAATGAATTTTGCAACACACCACCATAGGATGCTTGCCATGGATTAACTTTGGAGGCTGCATCAAAATTTATTTGAACAAAGCCCGATGGAGGTCATTGGAAAATTGAAGAGGGGGATATTGGAACTTCAAAGCGTGATGATGATGGTGGGGGAGACATATCCTGAGCTAAATTGAGAGATATAAATATCTTTTCTTCTAGAAGTTTCGTCTTCCATTCATTAGGATCCCATTTCTCTAATAATAAAGTTTCCCACGTATTTTCTTTGACTTTACTCCATATGGAAGCACTCAAAGGGATATGGTCCTGAAAGATAGTACAATTCCTTTCTTTCCAGATATTCTAGAGCATAAATACAAGGACCAAGTGCAAGGTTCTGTTGACAATCGGGTTCTTGTAGCACTTACATGGCCAATTTTAAATTGTTGCTAGAATGTCTTCTCGGTTGTGATCAATCGGTTCAAAGAGGGAAGCAACCATATTTCACACTTATTCTACAATTACACAGGAATTCAAAAGGTGTGGCATCATTTACTCCTATTGTTTGCATAGGGGACATTGGGAAGGACCCATAAAACCTTTGTTCAATATCCAGTCCCAAGTTAGAATTCTATTGTGCCCAACTAACCACAAGAAATGTGCTACTTTCAGCCATAATTTCCCACCCCAAAATTTTCCCCAAATGTTCTACCATGGATTAGTATGAGCATTCATTTTAATGAGGTAGGCTTCTATGATGGAAATGTTTCTCATAGTCAAGAAATCCCATTTGTGTTTGTCATTCTCCTGAGAAAAAGGAATTCTCCTCTATTGCAGTTGATGCAATAAAATCTACCAATATTCGTGGGGTAATTCCATAATCTAGTCACTAGCATATTTACACTTCCACAAGTCCTAGTGGGTGGTATTCTTTATCCAATAGTCGGCTACTTGTCTATCACTTTTCTTATTAAGATCATTGTTAAGGTCTAGAAGGGTCGGAATCCCTGTCTAAATGGGCGAGTTATTGCAATGATTCTTCCTAGAATAGGGCAAGTAGACTATTCTTAATTTCCCAAAAGAAGTGATTGTGAATGAGATAAATATTCTAGTTGGCTAAATTACATATGGTAGACTATGTAGGAAAAGAGGGATCTCATTGGAGCATGCACTGAGACCTTCTTTGACCACATTTCTATGACCATATCTATTTCCATTGCTCTAGAATGCCCTTAATCCAATGCCACTATAGCTTAGCCCCTAAAGCCACATTTAAATTCTTGGGATCTTGTAGCCCCAAAGCCCCTTGAGCTTTGGGAAGGAAAATTTTATCCCAGATCACTAAAGGAAATTTCTTTTCAAGGGTGGCTCCATGCCACAAGAATTTTATGAAGATGGAGATTAGATCTCAATAGATACCTTTTGGAGGAGGAAGAACTGAGAGTTGATAGATCAATATTTCTTGTATGATTTTTTTAAGGAGAGTTGCACACTCGGTTGGATTAAGGATCGAAATGTCTAGTTAGACAAATTTTTCATGAGTTTGGAGAATATGTCTTTCCAGCAAGCAATGTGTAGAGGAATTGCAAGAAGAGGGATGCCCAAATGTTCCATTGGAAGGGAGCCTATTGAGAAGCCTAATATACGAGCTAGGAAGAGTTGCATAGGATGAGGAGTGTGAAAGAAGTATATACTATATTTTTGCTTATTGAGGAGCATATCTGAGGCTACATGGAATTCATCTAGGATCCCATAGATCATTAAAGCTTCTGTGACTATGGGCTCTTCATACAAAATATTTTCATGAATGAATTATTGGTGGGTCATGAATATATCCATGCTTGGGAGGTGAATCCCTTTCAACTCATTGTTATTTTTTTCTTCCACAATAAATCAACTTAATCCCTTAGTGGCCATGATAAATAGGAAAGGAGACATCAAATCTCCTTTCCTAAGACGCCTTGAAGATCGGAAAGTAGTTGAAGGAGCGCCACTCAACAAAACTTAAAAGAAGGGAGTGGAGATCATAGAGAGGATCTATCTAATCCAGTCCTCTACATATCCAAAATATCTTGGAACTGAAAGGATGTATGACCAAGTTAGACGATCATAGGCTTTGGTGAAATCTAGCTTCAACAACATCCCTTCTTTCTTGTGCCTCTTGAGCAAGTGTGACTTCATGAGTAGATCCTATTTTGTTGAAGATCTAACGCCCATATATAAACCACGATTGCTCTGGATTAATCATATGATTGGGAATGGACTTCAACGAATAGAAAAGTATTGAAGAAATAATTTTATAGATCATATTACATAAGGCAATAGGAAAGAAACCACTTGGAGTGTTGGCATCCTTCATTTTCAGTACAAGGTTGAGGAAGATGGCATTTAGACTGGACCAAATTTTCCTTTACTGTCAGGACTCCACTAGATCTACTATTTCTAGACCTAGAAATGACCAACATGCTTTGAATAATTCCAAGGTATATCCATCAAGGCAAGGAGCCTTGTTTGAGGGCATTTATTTGACAACTATTTGCACTCCTTCGTATGATATGAGCCTCATTAAAGCCTCATATTTCTACTATGTAAGTATTTTGGGGATATGGTGAATGCTTTGGTCACTATCATCAGTTCGATCTGACACTTCTTTGGACATAATAGAAGAGAAGAAGGATATTAATTCTCATTCCATATCTCGATGAATATCCAATCGAATCTCATCTCCAGAAGTGAGTGAAGTGAGGCAGTTGTGTTGACAATGGCTAATCATGGATCTATGAAAGAATTTGGAATTGTTCTCCCCCTGACGAATCCATTGTGTTCTAGATTTCTATCTCCATAAGGCTTCTTCCTGGTGTCTTTGCTCTTCCAGTTCGTTGAATAGATGACCTTCCTTAGTAACCAAATCCTCAGTGCATCCTTCAAAAATAATCCGCATTTGGGTCACCTCCATTTGTGCCTCAAAATGATGCTTCTCAACAAATATGTCCCCAAATTCTTCTCGATTCCAGATCTTGATTTTAAGTTTGATAACTTTGAGTGTTCCTTGGAATATTTGCATGCATGACCCTATGGGAAACTACATATTTTTCCACCATTCCTATAACTTTTTAATAAATCCACAATGCCAAAGCCCAAAAATTTCAAAGTGAAAGGACCTATTCTTTGGGGGCGAATGGGAGGCCATGTTTAGATAGATAGGCCAGTGATTTGAGCCTAGGGATGGTAGAATTGAAGCTCTAATAAAAGGGTCCCTTAAAAGAAAATCGTTCGAAAGAAGAAATTTGTCCAAACGACAGACCACTTCATGTCGTTCATCTCTCCTGTTGTTCCAAGTGTGCATACCTTTCTTTGTATTCACATCATCTAGGTTAATCTCGTCTATCAAATCATTGAAAACCATGGAGCTAGAATCTAGGTGTCTAACCCCTCCACGTTGTCCATCTAGATTGCGTATCATGTTGAAGTGTCCCCCTATGATCAAATTAGAGGAAGGTAGACTCGAGACAAGACCATAGATTTCCTTTAGAAATAGAACTTTGGCTTAAGCACTAGAAGGGTCATATATAACTATCATGCCTAACCAAAAATCAAATCCAATAGGCTAAAAGTTACCTGAGAGGGTGAAATGTGTGTCAATCCAGTCCTTAAATATTACTTGATTAGGATTCCAGAGCACCTTTATTACTCCAACCATGCTAATGGCGTCAATCATCATTACTTCACTATGATTCCAACAAAGCTGGCTTACCTCCAAGATTTTATCTGTCTTCATTTTGGTTTCCGGTAATAATCTAATATCCACTTTAAATTTAATAATTTTTTCCTTTCAAAGTGTGGAGCTTACCTTCATTGTTTAAGCATTGAATGTTCCAAGAAACTACTTACCTTGCAACGGGGGTTGGGAGCGAGGGTTTTATTAATCCGTCAATTGCCCCATCTGACGAGAGTTAAGAAGAAGTTCACCGGCTTTCCCGATGACTTCCTTTGTCATCTTTCTGCCCTTTTTTCATTTATCGTGTGTGTTTAGATCTGGGAGTGTGATGGCCAATATACCGTCGTCCTTATTCGAACCCTGAGTGTTTTGGATCTGCGATCTATTTCCCTATACGAACACTCCATTGGCTGAAAATATTCCGGAAATGATTAGGCTAGTTTACAGGGATTTCCTTGACATCCTCTTTGAGCCACACCCTAAAGATTTCAAGAAATTTTCTTTCCTCAGGTCCAATTCTATTGTTTTTCTCCTCCACTACTAGTATTTTACTTTCTTGATTAAGAATGTCCGTTACTTTCAGTCTTCTTCCATAGTTTCCGACATTTTCTTCTTGGGTGTGACTTTGTCCATCTATGGTGGGATTTTTTTTTCTACCTCCATTTCCTGAAGAGATCTTTGGGACGAAGTTTCCAAATTAGCCTGATCTACTATCATTGGCTTTATAGTCTCCAGAATGGCGAACGGTTTTAATACCCTCGAGAAGGGTGTTTCTTTGATGGTTGAGGTGTCATAGCAGATCTTGGTGGTGGCAGATTTTAACAGACATTAGGAGATGTAGGTTGTGTCCTTGGCTATCGATTTCTCCTACCACCAACCTACTCAAAGCCATCTTCGTCTCTCTGATGGGCTGCATGCAGGGCTTCCTTTGCAATAGTGAGAGGAAAATCTTGGAATAGGTGACCACATTCATTGCATCGACAAAATTTGGAGGGCACATGCTTGTAGTCCAATGATCAAGTCGAAATAGAATCATAGTAGACCAGATTTGTTGGCTCCTGGAGGGGTTAGGAGATATTCATGTGAACAGACTTGGGTATATGCTGCATTCCATATTCTTTTGGTTATCTTCAATACTTTCAGTAATTTTCCAATGGCATTCCCAATCCCCTCCAAGATATCAGGTTCCTAGACATCATCCAGAAATGAGAAAAACAAGACCTACACTTGGAGCAACCTGAAACTTTTCTTTTTCTAGACTGTAGCATTCTTTCTAGTAATGCGAAAAAAAGTTCTGCACTATTCATGAAATAAGGTCCATTCTCAAAAATCAGTTTCTATCTTAGAGATCCACAAAAAAATACAGTGAAGAAGCTCTTCTTGGTTCTAAGATGTAGCTCGATTTGACCCCGGGGCCATTTGTTTTGGATCCACCGGAGAATATCTTTTTCTCGTGGCCAAATGCCCATGGATTTACAGATAAGGGTATGGTATTTCATGTATTGATGGGATTCTTCCCAACAGTTTCTTGGAATCACAAAATTGGGTTTTTTTCCCGCTTTTTGGAGGCAACGATTGTACCCATTATTGGTGTATCTATGGCCACTACTAAAGATGCTCCTGGATCGACTTGGCTCAATTGGAGAAAGGGCATGTTGTTTACGACATCACGGAAGGAGGGCTGCCCCTCTGCCCCTGCGAGGGGCTATAGACAAAGAGAGGAAAATGCCAAAACAACGTGATTTGGCCAGCCAACTAGAGCTAGCCAATGTGAATCAGGTAGAAAGTCAGCTCAGATTTGATAAACCCTAGGTTGCATAGCCTGAAAAACTCATTGTATTATGTTTTTTAGTAATATATTATATGTTGAAATAAAAACACATTGTATTATGTTTTTTTAAGTAATATATTATATGTTAAAATAAAAACATTATATGTTAAAATGTTATATTCAAAACCTAGAGTCCATAAATTGCAAAAGCTAAATTAACTATTTTATTTTAATTATAATCATTTTTATTTTATTTTTATTTTTATGTAATTTGACTAAGTCAAAGTGTTAAATAAGAGAGGATAAGATATTACAATATCTCTATCTTTCTAGGCTAGAGTCAAAAGTTAAATTTATAGTCATATATGAAAATAGTCATATATGAAAAGACATAAAATTTAAAAAACAAAAAAAAACAACTAAAAAATAATTGTTTTACAAAAAATAATGTAATTTAAAATTGTAAAATATAAACAATATTGTTCTGTGACATAAATATAAATAAATGATTTTAATATCTACCATATAAAAAAATAATGTTTATTTTTTTATTATAAAATAAAAAGTAACTAAATCTAATGACATTAAAAATTTTACTGATACTTATTTTTTTATTATAACTTCTATCTCATATATCTATTAATTTTACTTCATTTATATAATTCAGGAAAATAAATTATTATATAATAATAAAAATAATACATATTATAAATTAATTTACTTAATTTATTATGATTATTATTATTAAATGTTGTTTCTTTGTTTGAAAAATATAAAGGTTTTTCAATTTAAATATATATTTAATATAAATATGTTGATTCTTTCTTTGTTGGGCTGGTTTAAATTTATTATTTTCCCTATATTTTTTTAAGAGTAAAAGAAAACCTATTCATATTACTTCTGAAATCTCTTAAAAGAAAAGCTATTCATATTACTTCTGAAAAAATTTATACATACAATAATTACTTGTTACTAGTGGTATATCACTCATGAAAACAAATCAGTAAGATAACTTCAAAATTTTAAAATTGCTAACGCTGTTTATTATCTCATAGTTTTTTTAACCAAATTAACTAGATTTTGTTCATGAAAAAATAAACTCTGTACTAAGAAACATGCTATTAACACCGAAATAAAAGAAATTTTTGCTTCTAATCAGTGACTGATCGAGACTATCTCTTTTGGTTATCAATCATATTATTTTCTAATTAAAGAAGGAGAAGAATGTAAATCTTTTATTTGGTATTCCAAAATCTCAAGCGATGGAGTTTCTTTTATTATATAATCCAAAATCTTAAATTATAGAGTGTGGCTCCTCCAAAACAGACTAATTACAATAATCTCTGATGATCTCTATAACTCAGTGCCTTTGCTCTGCAAGAGTGAAGTGACAAACGTGCAGTGATACCATTGATGCATAGGAAGACAGAGCACTACTCCAGTTACAATGTTTATTTATTTGACAGGCAGGACGAACGACCTCGTGGGTTTCCCTCTTGCTTACAGAGCGCACACATATTCAGACCTAGTAAGGGCAAGGTCAGAAGTTGTTTATTTATTTAACAGGCGGGACGAGCGACCCCGTGGCTTTCCCTCTTGCTCACAGAGGGCACACATATTCAGACCTAATTAGGGCGAGGACAGAAGGTGATGAAATAAGAAACCGTGGAAGGAGGGCATATAGTGCTCGTCTTGATAGGGAAAGCGCCTGGACAAGCCTTCTCAAATGCCTGGCCGAACGACGGCGGCGTCGCCACGTAACCATCGTAACTACCGTTGCACGTCGCTATCACACTCCCAACCTTCCGCTCTATCAATTCTTTGGGACACACCGTATTCACGTCGGCTATGCACTCCATGGTGTCGCATGGGAGGGGGGTACTGACATCATCCACGGAAGAGCTTGGAACCACCGACAATGGAAGATTGTACCCACTCTCCAACGTAACAGAATACGTGTCCGGCTTCGCTATTCCGCCCAGAAATTCGAACTCGACTTTCGTGATTGCGGTGACATCGACACTGATGTTGGTGCACTGAACAGTTCCTCCACAGTCCCCGGTATCACAGCCTCCGAGGCCCTGGAAATTGAACCTGCAATCAGTCCTCCCCCAAATGTATCCGGACCAGAACGGATCCGCGTTCCATAAATATGACTTCCCTGCTTTCAATTCTCCAGGGATTGGAACAGCATCATCGGCTGACCCCTGAATCGCAGGCCACACAGGAAATATGCAATTGTTGACCAGCTTGATCGTCTTATTAGACGCTGGCGCCTCTGAGAAAAAGACAATAGCAGCATTGCAGGTGAGAAAATATTGTGATATGTTGAATCTTAGATTGTGAGAATATCTTAGAATATATCTAAGTTTAATCACTCTTAATCGTCATATATCCAAAATAAACAAAATATATTCCAAAAATAAACAATCTACCTAGAAACACAAAATTCCTAGCCAAAAAAATTACATTTGAAAAAGAAAATTTTACCTGCAGCGCACATACAGAGTAAAGACGTTAGTGTAACAAGAAATACAGCTGTCCATGTCGTCGTCGTGAACTGGTATTGGCTGCTTCGACATTCAACCATTTTGTTGTACTAGTAGTAATAGTAATGTTCCTTGGTCTCTGGGCAATGGTGGCTAGTGTTCTAAAGAGAAAGACTGCGCTTCACGGACATCTGATATTTGCTGACCATAACCTTCACGAATAACCGAAATTCGAAATCTTTGGTAGAAAATGGATAGGAATGAATTCGAAATCTCTGGTAGCAAATGGATGGGGATGAATAGGTGCCTTTGACAGTTATAAGCCGCTGCTGCTGGAGAAATGGCATGACGTGTCTACTACGTGTTCACTCACCATGTTTCTAATGCTCTTTTTTCTCCCGTATGCGTAGCGAGGCAATGAAGCACCTTAATGGTCGACGTGGCGAGATTGACGGGATTTTACAAACTAAAAAGAGAGAGAAAGCCCGTGCTTTCTTGAATTATTCGTTCGCCTCATTTGGCATTAGTGTAGGCGGCTCAGCTGGGCGCAGCGTCTGAAAAGAAAACAGTATGAAAAGTAATTATTTTTGGCCGCCATTCTGACCATGGTGATTGTGATAAGTGAAATATTAAATATATAAGAAAATGAAAAAGAGGTGAAAGAGGGAGAAAGCCCCTGCTTTCTTGAATCATTCGTTCGCCTCATTTGGCATTAGTGTAGGCGGCTCAGCTGGGCGCAGCGTCTGAAAAGAAAACACTATGAAAAGTAGTTATTTTTGGCCGCCATTCTGGCCATGGTGATTGTGATAAGTGGAATATTAAATATATAAATAGATGAAAAAGCGGTGAATGGGACAGGTGGAACACTAAAAAAAATACATAAATATTATGGGCTAAAATATAATTAATACGTTCTAACTTTTTTTATTAATATTAAATATTAATATTATAAATTTAATATTTTTTATTAAATTTAATAGCTTTAGATTAATATAACAATTAAATTTGTTAATATTATAAATATATATATTAATATATTATATATATATATTAACTTTATATATATATATATATATATAGGAGGAAAGAACAAAGACAGAGTGATATAGGTGGAGAAATAAAAGGAGTGACAAGGGAGAGATGGAGGAGGAATGAAGAAAGAGAGAGGGGGGATGAGTGAGAGAGGTAGAGAAGGGTAAGAGAGGGGGATGGAAACATAAAGATGGAGGGGGGATAGAGGGAGATAGTGAGATGATTGGAGCGGAGAGAGAGAGAGAGATAGAAGAGAGAGGGAGGTAGGCGAGAAAGGGAGAGAGAGGCAATAGGAGAGAGAGAGGAGGAGAGAAGGAGGGATAGAGAGATGGAGTTGGAAGGGGGGAGACGGATAGAAAAATAAAGACATAGAGAGTGAGAATTGGAGAGAAAGAGGGAGTGACAAGGGAGAGTTGGAGAGAGAGTGTGTATGTTTAGGGGTGAGATAAAGAGACAAAGAAGGAGAGATGGAAAGAAGAGGGGACAGCAGGATAGACAAGGAGAAAGGGATGGATATAGTAACATAGTTGGAGAGAGAAATAGAGTGATGGGGGAAGAGAGAGGATTGGAGGGAAAAGCGAGAGAGAGGATTGGATGGCAGAGAGAGAGAAAGATAGAGAGAGAGAGAGAGGGAGGTAGGAGAGAAAGGGAGAGAGAGAGGACATATGAGAGAGAGGACTTGAGGGAGAGGAGGAGAGAGGGAAGAAGACAAGAGGAGAGTCGGAGGGATAGAGAGATGGAGTTGGAGGGGGAGAGAGGGAGGGAAGAAAAAAGACATAGAGAGTGAGAAGTGGAGAGACAAAGGAAGTGACGAGGGAGATATGGAGAGAGAGAGTGTGTATGTTTGGAGGTGAGATAAAGAGACAACAGAGAGATGGAGAGAAGGGAGAGAGAAGGAGAGAGGGAGGTATGTAGTAATAGAGTTGAAGGGTGAAGAGAGAGTGAGAGAGGGAGAGATAGAGACAAAGGTGAGAGAGAAAGGAAAAACGAGCAAGGAAGAGATAAAGGATGTGAGAGAGTGGAGAGAGGGAGGGAAAGAGAGATGGAATTGGAGGGGAGAGAGATGGAGGTAAGAATAAAGACATTGAGAGAGAAAGGGAGTGATAAGGAAGATGGAGAGAAAGGGAAAGAGGATAAGAAGATGAAAGAGAGATAGAAGTGGAGAGACATACAGAGAGAGAGAGAGGAGGAGGGAGTGGTAGATAGAGAGATTGAAGAAAGAGAGTTTATGTTTTTGGGGTGATATAGAGAGACAAAGGGAGATAGAGATATAGGTGGAAGGTGAAGAGAGGGAAGAAGAGAGAGATGGAGAGAGGGAAGGAGGGAGAGAGTGATTGATAGATATGGAGTGAGAGAGTGTTTGTGTTTGGGGGGTGAGATAGAGAGACAAAGAAGGAGAGATGAAGGGATATATATATATATATATATATATATAAATATATATATATTATATATATATATATATATATTAAGGGAGACAAAAAGGAAGAAGATGGAGGGAGATATAGATTATAGATGGAGGGGGAGAGAGGGAAAAATAATTTATTTGCTGTAGAGCATTGATTTCAGCATAGATGGTGATTTATAATCCTATTTTGATTGCTTGCATTAGATGCATTTATTTCACTGTAGATGTTGATTTCTAATGATATTTGATTTCTTGCAATAGATGCATTGATTTTACTATAGATGTTTATGTCTAATTATATTTGATTTCTTGCACTAGATGCATTGATTTTAGTGTAGATGGTGATTCTTAATCCTATTTGATCACTTGCACTAGATTCATTGATTTTAGTGTAGATGTTGATTACTAGTGATATTTGATTGCTTGCACTAGATGCATTGATTTCGATGTATATGACTTCTAATCCTATATGATTTGTTACACTATATGCATTAATTTCAGTGTAGATGGTGATTCCTAATCCTATTTTATTGCTTTCACTAGATACATTAATTTTAGTGTAGATGTTGATTTCTAATTATATTTGATTTCTTGCACTAGATACATTAATTTCAATGTAGCCGATTTCTAATCCCATTTGATTTCTTGCACTAAATGCATTTTTTTAAGTGTAGATGGTGATTTCTAATCCTATTTGATTGTTTGCATTAGATGCATTGATTTCATTGTAGATGTTGGTTTCTAATCCTATTTGCTTACTTTCACTAGATGCATTGATTTGAGTAGATGTTGATTTCTAATCCTGTTTGATTACTTGGATTAGATGCATTGACTTCATTGTATATGTTGTTTTCTAATATTATTTGATTGCTTGTGTTAGATGCATTGATTTCAGTGTAGATGTTGATTTCTGATTTGATGTAACTGGATGTATGATGGTACATTAATTTTAAAGTGATTGGATTAACAATGTGCATTGATGTCCGTGTAAGTACAAAAAATTATTGAAAATGTACATTGATTTTTGTGTTATAGTAATTCAACCTATTGATATTCGAGAGAAAGAGAGACAAGGTATGGTGTTTAATACAATAGATTGAGCTAAAGATTTAAATGTTTTATGATTTTGACTGTCCTTTTCGTATAATTAATATGAAAAGATGACAAAATTAACAAGGGAGACGATATGAATAGTAGAATAAAATAGTTTGAGATTCATCAAAATGAAGACTAATTGTAATTCCCTATGTTCTTATTATTCACATTTTCTATCATTCAACACTATTACATTGCCACTTTGCATTCAATTTTTTTACTTCATCATTATAGTTATTAACGATATTTATCATCTCAACAAATTGAGGTAACTAAGAAAATTTAAAATTAAAATGAGTAGATAAATATCAAACATATTTAACATATTTAAAATGATTATATTAATTTTATATGTATTTACATATTATTGATAAAATTAATCATATGTTCGATATATTTTCCTTGGCCGCACATGAGTGAAAGTAGCCTAAATCCATTTAACTATAGATCTATCAAGCTCTGAGAGGGATCAATTCTCTCAAGGTGCAAAAATTTCCTCAAGTTTTGCACTCAAAAAAGAGGTTTTCACCTCAAGAGATGTGATCCCTCTCGGCACTTGATAGTGTTGGGAAAAACAGTGAAAGGGGGGCGGGGGGGCGAATCAGTATTTTAAAAACTCACTTAAACCTTTCAATTTCTTATTCATATTTATGTATGCTACTATCATTAAGTAAACCAACAAATGTACATATTGAAGGAAAACTGAATATATCATGTTAACAAAATTTTCATATATTTCATCATTTTCTCTATTTTAACTAGTGTATCATTACTTCCTTAACCTTTAATTAAATAGTAACCATGAGCATTAAGAACAGAATAAAGCATCAAATAAAAGAAAAACATCAACACCCAATGTAGGAGAAAGCCATCCCTATTGTCATCTTTGTCCTCATCTTTTATTATAAAGGAAAATATCTTACAATCTTGTACTGACATAGACTCATAGTAGTACACAGACACTCACCTGCATAAGGCTACAACCTTCTCTCATTTTCTAGCACCCATTGGAAGGGAGTTCCAACCCCCTGAGCTTATTTACCAACACCCACTAGAAGGGAGCTCCAATCCCCTGATCAGATTTACCAACTACCACTAAAAGGAAGCTTCGACTCCCTCACTGAAGGCTCCAACCTTCAA
This sequence comes from Pinus taeda, assembly GCA_000404065.3. Classification (NCBI taxonomy): domain Eukaryota; kingdom Viridiplantae; phylum Streptophyta; class Pinopsida; order Pinales; family Pinaceae; genus Pinus; species Pinus taeda. Next base: position 14,894 of record APFE031097702.1, read on the forward strand.
CACCTTTTTGGACCATGTTTCATAATATTTCATGCTAGATCCACCCAACTCACAACATCAAACCTATAGGCCACTTTTATTCATATGTTTAGACTCGACCCACTACCATCATTTAAGCCCAATACCAATTAACAATTCTAAAGCCAATCACTGTCTCAAATCACTCAATCACTAAACCAACTCAATCATCAAAGTAATCATAAATCTTAATTAGTTAATACAACTAGATCAAATAAACTAGGATAGATCACATCAATGCAAAACTAGTCATCAATAAGCCAAACAGTATTACCCATTACAAAAACCAACTACTTCTTCTACAAACCCTGATCAACCATGTCAGAATATATATGCTACTATTTTGAGTCTCGCGTATGTATGCACTTCTTCTTAAAAGGACTTGCACACAAATCTTACAATACTGAAAACCAAGTCTAAGTCATTGTCACACTGAATCAATCACTAAATCACATACTGAACACATCACAGATCACTGAACCAAATAAATATCATTACACATTAACATCATCTCTAGTCAACATATCATTCGATAAACAATTCGACCAAACCATAACTGTCCAACACAAATTATCAAAAGAGAGACTTCATCGACAAACAATAGCATACATAGTAGAATTGATTAGACATCATTAGAAAATCATACTGTGAAACCCTAGCAGATGTATGTGACTCTTATAAATCACATCCACATATGTACATTCTTATCATTCACCACACTTGCATACAGATCCATCCATATTGCAGAATATATATGTGACTAGTCAAAAAAAGACCCAGGTATGTATGTGAATTCTCAATGAAAAAGTGACGTACAAATATGTAATCACTGAATCATACCCTTGATGCACAACACAACATCTATCAAACCCAAATCTCAACATATGAACTATTACATACACACATCATAATATCATTATCACATATTTATCAAACTTTAAACAAATTATCCAATATGTGGTCATTTCAGATCTATTAGATATGATCCATCTCCATGCTCTTTGGTGCACACTTATTTCAGATAAAGTTATTCATAAAAAAGCCACCATATTCACATTCTAACACTTGATCTCTATATCCTTATATAGTATAATCATTAGTCAATCGCTTAGGTCAATTCCTTAGTAATGTTGATGGTATTCTTTGGCAAGATCAAATATCCATTATTACACTCATTACTATGGTAAAATACCATAATAAAAATCCCTGGTATTTGCAATACCATGGTAAAGATCCTTTGTATTCGCAACACCATGATACGGAAAATGTACATGAATTTTCTTCATCATACTTGCATATGTACACAGCTTATCTTCAGAGGACCCACGTATACTTTTCTAAAATTCACCTTTATCATATTTCTGTCTTTAAACTAATATTCCTTTGTTCATCTCACCTGTAGCATCTGCATCACCATCATGTTGACATCTTTATCAAGTAGGTTTCCATCAAGGACAACCTTTGTCCATTCTCTCTGTCACATTGCATAACCATCATGTAGGTTTCCATCAAAGTCAACACATTAGTCATAATGCCAACAATCTTCCCCTTTTGACTTGATGGAAACCACTTTGGTGTTTGGCCACCATCACCTATAAATACCTACAAAAGCATTTGTAAGCATACCAAGCTTCTCTCCAAGCATTTTTATACAAACACCAAGCTACTCTAGTCCTTTAACATCAAGGGAAAAGGGTTGACTACTGCTGAATGAAGACTTCTTTCTCTCTTTATAGAGAGGATAATTTTAGGTATAATCTGATGAATATGAATACTTACCATGCTTCCCATGAGCATATGCTGAATCTTCTGGAAGATTTTTAATGAATTACATGATTCTATGACTCAACCAAGTATGACCTTTCCTACCACCAAGGAATCATGCTTACATCAATCACCCAACACATTGGGGTTACATATTTGACTAAACATTACATCAAATGCCCAAAATGGGGTTACATATATAATTGACTTAACCCCAATAGTCCTAACATGACTTATTATTAGAATTATCACATCATGGGTCTTTACATGATCTTTACATCAAGAGAAAGATATGACATTTATGATCAAAACCAAAGGACATCAACCATGCAGTAGAAAGACCATAATAGTCATCAGAGGATCTTACAACATAGATAACCACGATATGAATAGTAACATGCACATCCTCATCATCAATATGCATGATAATAAAATGTAGCTTCAATATCATCAACTTGTGACCAAGTATGTAGCATTACCAAAATGTAGCAACAAAATAAGATTGTTCAGTAGAGATATATTATCAACTCATCCCCTTGACCTCATCAAGGTCAATTTGCGCTTTCCCTTTTTAGGAGGATCCTCAATCCACTTACATCAACGACATATAGCTATTTTGCAACACAACAACATATATTTTCATGCATCATAAAGTGTTGTGGCCATCAACAACCCCCCTTTTTATTTAGTATTAGTAATAAAACTAAATAAATTGGGACACTTCTAAAAAATAAACAAGGCTAGCACTTATAATTCTCTTCGAATAAAACACACTATCATAAACTTAGGAAAAACATCTGCAAAACCAAAAATCTTAAGTATTATGATAAGTTTCAAATAAAATCGTTCTCCTAACAATAAACATCGCATCGCAAAAGGGTAATGGAGGATATCATATAAACAATCTTTCAAAATTGTGAAAACACGATGTTACGAGATTGCACACCTTACAGATTCATCGCACATCATAGATTTAATATGTCGCAAGCACCATCTAAGATAAAACATCCTGATCCTGCGATATGCTATAAAACATCTTGCAAATCGCATCTCGCAGTCACATAAAGAAATAAATGATTATTAACAAAAAGGATTAGCGATATGGCGATCTTTGATATTGTGATCTGCGATATTGCAAAGAAAATCACAAAATAACTTTATCGCAGATCAACAAGGCTCATTGTTCAATGAAATATTTTTCGTAATCTGATACCGAGTTATGGAAATTAATGTCAACTTAGTGGTTTATTGATGGTTATCTATGAGAAAAAATTTAGATCTGATTGAAAGGTTGTTTCACGTAGGGTGATATATTTGATATGATTTCGAAATTAAGAGCTTTCCCATCACCTTATCACTTACCATTATTATTTCCCTACTTGTAAAACTTGCAGGAGCAGTAAGCAGAATAATATATAGAGCAGTGTACAGAATGTAATGAAAAGGGGAAAAGCTCTGGTTATTGAGAAAATAGAGATGACGCCCTTATTCACAGATACCACCTATACTAGAGAAGCCGGCATATCCACTTGGGAAGGCATGTATAGTCTGTTGGAAGAAGAAAACCCTAGAGTTATGGAAGTTATAATTACATTAGACACACGCGGTTCATCTGAAGCATCACTTACCGAACTTGCATGCTCATTCCTGCACCGCATAGTAGCAAGGGCTAAGATACTTCCCTACACTGACATGGTCAAGTGGGTATTGGAAAATGCTGACATAACAGATAGAAAATTCACGTCTCGGAGCCAGGAGCTTATTAGATCATTTACCCCATAGGATTTAAGACTTATGTATCATTTACCAGAGCCGCAGGCAAGCTACAACAAGCAGTTCGCGGAGAAATTTGCCAAGGAAAATGAAGATTTGGCGTAGTGCACCAAAAACTAGTTAGCAAAGGAAGAAAAATTGAAAAAGGACAAACCTGGTACATACAGTACTAGTTCCCTCTCCTCCGTGTATTTTTTTTGCTACTGCTATGCTATGTAGGCTATTTGGAAGGCCTGATATCAACAAGTTTTCATCCGAGTGGCTACCCCTATTAGATGTGGCCACTAATGCCACTATTATGGATTGGGCCTAGATATTGTCTAATAATTTAGCCTCGGCTATTTGGAATTACAAGTCTAAAAGAACTCCCTCTCAAAGGATTTATCCTCCTTTCTTTTTAGTTGCTTATGTTATGGATGCAATCTGTTCTGTTTCTAGATTTCCTCTAATGGGTTGGAAGTGGACTATACAGAATCCCTTGCCCATTCAAGTTTACCATAAGGAATTGTGGGATTCCAATTTTACCCCATATTTTTATAGAATTTTTCATGGAGTTATGTTACCCCTTCACAGAATGATGTATAATAAAGATGCCCCAAGATTTTCCCCCGATGCTGAAGTTGATATTCTCCCTGTCGGAAGATGGTTCATAGAAGAGTTTTTCACTTACATCAGAGTATTTGGAAGCATTTCTTCCCCTCATGTGCTTCCTTTATATGTTCCTGATAAATTATTGGCCCGAGAAATAGCCTACGAAACCTGCGGGGTTGGAGGAATGAGAAAAGAATTGAAAGACAAGAAAAAGGCTGTCTAGCCACAATTCCCTGTGGCCTATGGGGCCTTTTCACTGTTTGATTTAGGTCATGCTTTCAAAGAAGTAGACAACATGTTGAGTCTATGACTGTTTAAATTTCCAGGGAGACAATGCGATCCCTTTCATGTCATAAAAAAATTTACTACGACTGTCAAAATAAAGGTATTCACTAAAGAAGATGATCTCTTTGATGACATTTTCCAGTAGAAAAGTACACTTAAAGACATTTTTCACATGGCCCAAATTCAATTTGGCCCAGTGGAATTCCAAGAATTCAAACTCTACAGAGAGCGGAGATTAGCAAACATCCCCTTGGACAAGTTGTGCTTAGAACCAATAAGGGAGCCCACTCCCAGCATCAGTATAAGTGGAAGCTCAGGGACAAATAAGTCCAAGTCTAAGTCTGGAAAACAATCACCAGAACGGTCTAAATGTTCTGAGAGTGACCATAATAAAAGTGAAGTGTTAGTGAGGGATACTTCCCAATCTAAAGAGCACCCAGAGCAATAAGTTTTATTGACACCGTAGGTGAAGGTTCCTACTCCCCTCATCTGGCCACCAAAGCCAGTGAGAACTAAGCTGGAGAAAGAGTGGGAAACATTTAATGAATTAACCAATACTGAGGAGTAAAACATGAAGACACCTGAGAATGCAGCATAGACAATGACATAAATGGTCATTGAAACAGTCGCCAACGCTCCAGAAATAGAGGATATTCCCATAACCCCATCATCTGAAATCATGCTGAAGATAGAGGAGATTCCTCCCGTAGATGTATTTTATAGTCCGCAGCACAAAGCAATGGTAAGAAGACAAAGAAAGAAGCAAAAATTAGACACTGTGCTCTCACTTGAGGCAGAGGAGCTAGATGTCCTTTAGCGAGACCCTACCACTGATCCTACAAAAAAATTGACTAAGTTATCCCAGATCGCAGGACCCTATGCTTCTGCCACTATTGATAAAGCATCTGAAGTACAACTATTACTTAAGGATAAGGAGGAAAAAATCCTATTTTTGTAGCAACAGTTATAGCAGGCAAGTGCTAATCGAGAAGCGGAAGAAAAATGGAAAAATTACAACAGGACTTTCAACAGATGCAGTTGGGGTATCAAATTAGTTTGGCCAAAGAAGAACATCAATTACAGGCCATGTTAGAAATGCATAAAGATGACCCCAAAGTCATATAATTATCTCAAAATCCCTTGCCTTGAATGACCAACTCTTACAACTGCAAGAGGCACTCTGCCAAAGAATATCGCAATGGAGCTCCCATTGCAAGATGAGTGATAAAATTACAAGTCAAGTCGTGGATTTGCGACTCGATTATGATCTAATTGATGAGAAAATTTCTTATTATTTGATTTGGTAGGAATCAAAGGAAGGGAAGAAAGTAGGCTTGCTCAAAATCAATGAAGCCCACAAAGAAATTTTGTTCAATAAGTGGGGTGCACAGATCAGAAAGGCAGAACAGGCAGTAGAAGAAGCATCGATAGTGGCAAGCAATGTCATTGATTGTGTCAATGAAAATCTGCATAGAGAAAACCTAATAATAGAAACCACTCCGGGATTTCTCCCAAAGGCACAAAAATTGTAGACAAGCTGGAGACAGAAAACTGAAGAAAAGGCAGAGTCAATCAAAAAGTTAACCAAGTTGAATTGGGAGACTTACTGGCAATACTTGGTTCAACCACACAGTCAATGCATGACTCTGAAATTCCTTACAAATTCTACCAAAAAGATAGTGCCAGCACTTGCTGATTCTGTTTTCGTAGGACAACTAAAATCGGAGATCGGCCAACCGATGCTCCTGAAGATGATGCCGAATGCTTGTGATCTCAGAGAACAGTTGCATAGTTAATTTTCAGATACAGTTTTAGTTTTATTTTTTATTTATTTTTGCCTAAAATGAGGATGGTCATTTAAACCTCCTCCTATATTTTTGTAATAAACTATTTTTAGTCTTTAGTTGGTAGTATTTTAACCGCTCTTATGCATTTAGAGAGGGGTCTACAAATTTGCCCAAAAAAATTCTTCAGAACATGCACTTCTGCACGCTCTGAAGAGGTTTTGATAAATGAATGGAATGAGATTTATTAATATCTGTGTTTAATGTCTGCTAGTGAAATGCATTTATGTATTCTTAGTAGATATTGAATTATGAGAAGATAAATCTATATTGCTGAAGCTTATGAGTAGGACTTGCTATCAATGGTACTTTAATCTCTTAATAATTTCTGCTTATGTGTCAAAGTAATATTTTATGTTCAGTCATTTATATAAGAAAGCTTGAATGCTTAAGCTATCATTTGGCACTTTTGTACGGTGGTGACTATTCTGTTTATGCTTAATATATGAATAACTTATTATGCGATATGTTTCTCACAATTGTTTCGGCTAATTTATTATACGAAATAATTCACTTTTAATGAATTCTTTTCTTGTAGAAATTGAATGATCTTTATTACCAATTGTTGTTAGAAACTCTTTTAGATCACATAAGTGAAGAATTAATCCTGGTATAGTTTTAGAATTAGATGTTTCTATTCATTAGAATAAAATTGCATGTTTTACATTAAATTTCGATTAAAAGCATTCTATTTATAAATCTTTAGAAAAGAAAACATCAACTCTTATTATCACAAACAAATTGGGAAGTTGGTCCCATTATCCCCAGTCGGACCCACCATCCCAAACGAAAAAGGAGCTGCTATCAAGGTCTGGACCAGGTGGGTATCCCCTTTGTTGTAGACCCCATTTTTGGGGCTTCAACATATTTGGCACTAGAAGGAGGGCATGAACTGTGAATGGCTAGTAAATTTAAATCTAAATACCATTATGAGAGTAAATCACCCTCAACATCTCCCTCGACTTCTCCATCGCATTCCAGGTCTTTAAATCTTAAGCGAGAAGTTAAGAAGACAACAACCACTACCACAAACCCAAACATTTTAGATAAATCTGCTATCGAACCTCCTAAAGTTGAGTCTTTGATCCATAAATTTCAAGGATTTTCCATATCACTGCAAAAGTATGAATTATCTCAAGGTAGTGTGACTCCGTAATACAATCGTTCTCATCCTCTTACTAGATTACAGAGTGAAAAGTTTGGTATCAAACCAACTGAGTTACCTCTACCTAAAAGGAAAAGAGCAAGGAAGTCACCTGAAGGGTTTGATAGTGAGGCTCTTTCATCATCAACATCCATTCCAACTTCTCCATTGCAAAGTCAACCATCCACCCCTCCACTTCATATTGTTGTCAATTAGAGTACTAGAACTTTAACATCCTCATCCCTATCACAAGGAAATTCGTCTGCGCTTTCCTCTGTTAGTAGTTCAATGATGGCTCAAAACCCATGGAATAATCCAAGGGCAGTCTCAGTGCCTATGCCCTTGAGTCGATTACCAGCCGATCTTGAAAGATGCCTGCCCAAGTTTAATCCTGAAGTAGGCATGCCAGCAAAAGAACACATAAATTTAAATGGAGTTACAAATGAAGACACTGTTGTTAGACTTTTTCCTTATACTTTACAAGTAGCAGCCAGATCTTGGTATTTTTCATTACCATCAGGGTCCATTACTAGTTGGGACATTTTCCAAGAGCAATTCTTAACAAAGTTCAGCGATGATAGGTCTACAGCAACATTGATCAATGATCTATCGAATCTTTAGACTGAATCGAGAGAGCCTATCAAAGATTTTAACTTGCATTTCAACAAGCTTTTGAATAAAATTCCGACCGCTTCAAAGCCTAGCAAAGAAGTTCAAAGTGAATGGTACATATTTTCTTTACTATCGAACATAGCAATCTTTGTTTATAGGGCTGCCAAGACAACGTTGGCCAAAAACATGAAGGAAACGATAGCGGTAGAAAAATGTATCTTAGCTTTAGAAAAGAAAAACGCAGTCAATGAAAGAAAATCTAAGAAGGTTACTTTTAGAGATGATCCTAAGAAAAAGCAATTAAAGGACCCATTTGATTTAGAAGGATTGTAGAAATTCTTAAAAACCATGTCTAATGAAATGGTTGACATTAAAAGACAAGTAGCAGAGACTTCTTCTAAGAAACCCTACAAGTCTTATAGAAAAAATCCTTCAAATGATTCAAAGCCTCCCAATTCTATAACAAATATAGGATCTGAAGGAGAAGAAGAGGAAGTTTCTAATGAACAACCCATTGATGAAGATGAAGTTGTAGAGCTACAGGGAATGTGGGACTTAATTCTTCCAGATGAATAGGATCAAGAGGCATCACCAGTCAGTACCAAAAGTAGAAATCAACTCGATCCTCCACAACCTAGTTCTAAATAGAAGAGCAAGCCCAGTCCAACCAAAAGCGACTCAAACAAGCCTAGTCCAATCTGATTCATCAACTACAACTAAAAAACTGATTGTCTTTGATGAGATGGAGTATAATATCGTTGAATACATGAATAATACTAGGGCTAACATTACTTTTCACGAACTGAGAAAAATTAAACATCGACATAAACTACTTTTAAAAGAGTTACATGCAATACCCGTTGCACCTCTTCCTACTGCTATAATCTTGCAAGCTTCTCATGAGATGGGAAAACATACAACTAATATGGTAAAGAAAGTTGACCCAAATGCTATTGCTTTAATTGGAGGTAGGCCAAAATCCCATACTCCCCCATTCCTTCTTACTTATGAAATTTTCAATAAAAATTTTCATAATTGTTTGGTAGATTCAGGAGCTTCATCTAATATTTTGCCTAAAACAATATGTGCAAAGTTAAATGTCCAACCTCAAAAATCTGTAGTACACATAGTTCAGTTGGACTGATCGCAGGTTGAAGTAATTAGTGAACTAAATCAAGCTACCATAAGGTTGTCATCCAATCCAAAGGTATGTCAAGTTATTGATATTTTAGTTGCAGACATTGCTGAATTTTATGGTTTAATTCTTAGTATGGATTGGTCTAAAAAGCTTCATGGATACTTTGCAATCGACTGGTCACACATGTGGATCCCTTACAGTGGTAAACCAAATCAGATAAAGCTTGAGCAAGAAAGACACCAAGAATACATAGCGATGGAATTGGAAGGAGAAAATGAAGCTATATCATACAACAATAATATAATTGGCAACTATTCTGTTGACTCTTTCTTAGGAAATTTTAATTCTCATACTTCGCCTTATTTAGAACATTTTGTTTTGTCTCAAGTAGAAAACTTTTCTCAAACAGATAGTTCTAAATGTGTTAATTTTGTAGATAGTCCTGTAAGTCACTCTTTGTTTTGGAAATTACTTTTTGACAGTTCTAAGTCTAATGATGGAGCAAGAGAAGGATGTGTATTAGTCTGTCTAGAAGGGGAAAAAACCATGCTAACTTGTAGACTTGAGTTTGATTGTACAAACAACACTGCAGAATAAGAAGCTCTAGTACAAGGGTTGTAGAAGGCAATCAGACTAGACATTAAGTATCTACAAGTCTTTGGAGACTCTGAGATTGTTAAATAGGTACAAAATACTAGACATTGCCTATCAGGTCATTTAAAGCATTATCAATCTTTAGTGCAAGATCTGACTGAAAATTTTATAGCATTCAATATTTCATCCATTCATAGACTCCAAAATGCTAGTGTTGACCTCTTGGATAATGTAGCTTCCAACCTCATTCCCTCAGAAGACTATAGCCTAGATATATTCGCAATCGAATTGATCTTTAGGCCCTCCATCTCTGATAATGTTAGCAACTAGAGAATTTTTAACGATGAACCTGATATTGCAAGTTTCCTGACATCAGAAGAATCTTGCAGTATTCAGATAATTGATGAGGACCAACATGATAATCAGTTACAGCAAGAAAGCACTAATAATGCCATACCAAATTCTGTAGTCAAGATGGAAGAACTATATGATTTGAAAGATCGATTTAAAATGTCTACCAATTCAAAACTTCAGAGTTCAACTCTAAACTATGAATTAGTAAATCTAGGAATGGATATCAAGCCACAGAATACCAACCTAGGTCTTAGTCTAGCCCTAGAAGAAAATTAGCCTTTGTTCAGCTCCCTAAATAGTATAAAAGTGTCTTTTCCTGGAATTACGATGACCTTAAGACTTACGACACTTCAATCATTCAACATACTATCCTGATGATAGTTGATGAAAAACCTTCCCAACAAAAGCTGAGGAAGATCCATCCTAATCTAGAAAGTCAAATTAAATTTGAGCTCAATAAATTATTGAAAGCCAAAATTATTTTTCCCATTCAACATTCTAGATGGGTTTCCAACTTAGTTCCAGTCAAAAAGAAAAACGAAGATATTCAAATTTGTATTGACTTTCGACATCTTATCAAAGCCTGACAAAAGGATAATTTTCCCCTACCTCCTATGGAACAAATATTGTAAGCGGTTGCAGGATCAGAATTAATGTCCTTTTTAGATGGTTTCTTTAGCTACAACCAAGTTTTGGTCCATCCGAATGATCATCTAAAAACCACGTTAAGAACCAAATGGGGTACCTATGCATATCAAAAGATGCCTTTTGGGCTAATTAACACTGATGGCACATTTCAGAGGGCCATGGATATCACATTTAAGGGATTAGTAAACAATTCAGTGGTGATTTACTTGGATGACATAACAGTATATTCTAGAAAACGTGGTAATCACCTCAGAGACTTAAAGTAGATCTTCCAACGTTGTCAAAGGTATGGGATTTCACTTAATCCAAAAAAGTCCTTTTTTGGATTAAGTGAAGGAAAACTTCTTGGATTTATAGTGCCAAAATCTTGAATCCATATTGATCTAGATAGAATTAAGGAAATTTCTGAAATATCCTTACCATATAATAAGAAAGCAATGAAATCCTTCCTTTGCCAAATTAATTTTGTTAAAAGATTTGTTCTAGACTTCTCAAGAATTGTGTCACCATTACAAGCAATGATCAAGAAAAATTCACTCTTTAAATGGGGCCAAGCAGAGTATGAAGTGTTCAATCTAATTAAGCAAGCGATTATTAATGCCCCATCCCTAGCAACTCCAAATTTTTCCAATCCTTTCATTTTGTATACATTTTCCTACGAGAAGTCATATGTTGCAATACTCACACAAGCCAATCAAGATAAAGCAGAAGCCCCAATTGCCTTCTTTAGTTCAAATTTGCAAGGGTCTGAATTAAATTATTCTGACATTGAGAAACAAGCTTACGCTATTTTCAAAGGGATCAAACATTCTAGACCCTTTCTTCTTAAGATATATACAAAGATAATAGTGCCAATTTTAGCGGTAAGAAATCTCTTAATGCAAAGAGACATGGATGAAAAGAGAGCAAATTGGGTCACCACCCTACAAGAATACGACACTGAGATCAAGCCAACAAATACTATAAAAGGTCAAGGCTTTTGCAAGATGTTGACTAGAGCATCACTTATTTCTAAAATAGCATCTCTAAATCAAGAGGTACAAATGTATGAGGTAAGCCTAAACGATATTGAATCGAGATATACTGATATCATGTTTTATTTAAAAAATAGATATGCTCCTTCAAATCTGAATTATACAAAGAAAAGAGCCGAAAGATTGAGAGCCAAGCAATATCAATTTGTAAACGATGTGCTTTTTAGGATGAATTATGACTTTGTCTTCTACGATGTCTTGAGAAATCTGAAGTTGAAAAAGTGTTGCAGGAACTCCATGATGGACTAGCAGGTGGACATTATGTGAGAGATGCAACAACACATAAAAGTTTGCGCACAAGATACTATTGGCCTACACTATTTAAAGTTGCACATAGCTACGTAATGAAATGTCAAATTTGTCAAACTGCTGCTGGAAGACAGAATAAACCATCATTGCCATTGCAACCAGTCAATATCGATCAACCATTTGATCAATGTGTATTGGATATAATAGGTGAGATCATTCCTCACTCTTCTAAATAGCATAGGTACATCCTTATAGCTACAAATTATTTTACTAAATGGGTGGAAGAAGTTCCTCTCAAGACAGCTAATGCTAAACATATCATTGATTCCATAGATCAGTTCATAGTTACCAGGTTTGGTTTACCTTCTGCTTTAATGTTTGACAATGCATCATATTTTTATGGCAATGCTATGATTGAATTTGCACATAAAAGAGGTTTTAAGCTTAAATATTCTACCAATTAATACCCACAAGGGAATAGGTTGGCCGAATCAACAAATAAAAACTTAATCAGAATTATTAAGCAAACCATTGATCAGAATCATAAAAGTTGGCACAAATCTTTGATGTATGCTCTTTGGGTAGACTGAGTAACTCAAAAGGCTTCCATTGGCACTTCTCCATTTAATTTAGTTTATGGGAAAGAAGTAATTCTCCCAACTCATCTAACAATCCTTTCCTTAGCCTTAGTTCAATTTATTTAGGAAATACCATCTTCATCTTTACAACTAAGACAACTGCAGATCCTTAAGCTAGAAGAGCAACGAGAACAGGCTAAAATTACACATGCTCATCATCAAGCATTAGTAAAGGCTTCATTTAATTCAAACATGGTATCTAGGAAGGATTTTCAAATTGGAGATTTAGTATTGAAATGGGTTAAGGCTCACAAAGAAAAAGGAAAACATTTTAAATTCCAACAAATGTGGCTTGGACCATTCCAAATTGTTGAAATTATAGGTCTATCGACTTTCATGTTGCAAGATTTAGCAGGGAAAAGAGAATCTTTACCTGTTAATGGGAAGATCCTTAAAAAATACTTTTCATAGAAGATGACCTCTTCTATTTTTGTAAATTATTGTTTATAGCTTTATTTTGATAATAAAACAGGTTGTAAATGGTTACCTTTGGATTTCACGAAAAAGATTGTTGTTTCTTTTAAATTTTGTTTTTTTCTTGTATAAATAGCGCTGATTTGGAAAATTAAGCATTATTATTGAAAGATACAGTCAAATGCTACAAGACTGAAAATTTTACTAGTTTCAGCCTTATGAATTTTGATCAAAACAACCTTTAGTGGGAATTTGTTTTATCTCAGTCATGAAAAGGATCAATAACAAAATGAAGGTTCTCTGTAGAAAATTTGTCTTCAAAAAACTCTAAATTGTCATCCAAAGCTATTCTTAAGGAACCAATGACATCCTCCCCACCTAGGGAATTACGAGTTTCAAGGAGTAATCCAATGATACACTATAGACTTAAAGAATAAGAGGTCTCATCACGAGCTGACTTATCATGATCATAGAGATTATAACTTGCTGACATTGCCAAAACTGCATACTAAAACAGGGCAACGGCTCAAGATTGTTGAAATCGAAAGACAAGGCGTCTCATCATGAGCTAGCTTGTTCAACAAAGTTATAAATCAAGTGAATGGCACTGTCAAAATTTGGCTACCAAACCAAGACATTGCTCCTTAAGAATTAAAAGAAAACAAAAGCAATAAGTGTGGATATGGATTTATCTATGAAAATTGTATATTTCTCGAAGTAGGATATAGGATCATTGTTGGGTAACAGTAACCCTGTCAAGGCTATGGACACCTACTGGCAGTAGAGGCTCTACCTATGACAAGTGAGCATACTTAAAACTGATCTACATAGATGTCTTTGTTTTTATCTTTATAAACCAAGTAGTGGCTGATGTAAATACAATGACTAGCTTTGGGAAGAAAATAATCAGAATTAGAATGGAAGAAACAAACTACCATTAATGGCTAAGAGCATGATCTGTTTTATATTTCTATAATAAAGTTTGATTTTCCAGAAAACTTTCCTGTTTTGGAAGTTTTATAAAATTCAAAAGATAATCAGAGATAGCTAGTTCTTCCTAGTGAATCGCTAATTGTTGTAACCACCAACAACCCCCCTTTTTATTCAGTATTAGTAATAAAACTAAATAAATGGGGACCCTTCTAAAAAATAAAAAAAGCTAGCACTTATAATTCTCTTCGAATAAAACACACTATCATAAACATAGGAAAAACATCCATAAAACCCAAAATCTTAAGTATTATGATAAGTTTCAAATAAATTCATTCTCCTAACAATAAACATCGCATTGCAAAAGGGTAATGGAGGATATCATATAAACAATCTTTCGAAATTGCGAAAACGCGATGATGCAAGATCACACACCTTAAAGACTCATCGCACATCGCAGATTTCATATGTCACAAGCACCATCTAAGATAAAACATCTCGATCCTGTGATATGTGATAAAGCATCTTGTAAATCAAATCTCGTAGTCGCACAAAGAAATAAATTATTATTAATGAAAAGGATTAGCGATATGGTGATTTTCGATATTGAGATTTGCAATATTGCAAAGCAAATCGCAAAATCACTTTATCCTAGATCAACAAGGCTCATTGTTCAATGAAATATTTCTTGTAATCTGATACCGAGTTATGGGCATTAATGTCAAATTAGTGGTTTATTGATGGTCATTTATGGGAAAAGATTTAGATCTGATCAAAAGGTTGTTTCACGTAGGGTGATATATTTGATATGATTTCGAAATTAAGAGCTTTCCTGTCACCTTATCACTTACCCTTATTCTTGCCTTACTTATAAAACTTGCAGGAGCGGTAAGCAGAATAATATTCAAAAATGTACAAAATGTAACGGAGAAAAGGGGAAAAGCTCTGGTTGCTGAGAAAACGGAGATGAGGCCCTTATTCACAGACACCACCTATACTAGAGAAGCCAGTATACCCACTTGGGAAGGCATGTACAGTCTGCTGGAAGAAGAAAACCCCAGAGTTATGGAATTTACAATTACAGCAGATGCATGTGAGTCATCTGAAGCATCACTTACTATACTTGCATGCTCATTCCTGCACCACATAACAACAAGGCCTAAGATACTTCCCTATACCGAAATGGTCAAGTGGGTATTGGAAAACGCTGATATAATAGATAGGAAATTCATGTCTCATAGCCAGGAGCTTATTGGGTCATTTACGCCATAGAATTTAAGACTTATGTATCATTTACTAGAGCTACAGTCAAGCTACAACAAGTAGTTCGTGGAGAAATTCGCCAATGAAAATGAAGATTTGGTAGAGTGCACCAAAAACTAGACGGCAAAGGAAGAGCCATTGAAAAAGGATAAACATGGTATTTACAGTATTGGTTTCCTCTCCTCCCCATATTTCTTTGCTGTTGCTATGCTATTTAGGCTATTTGGAAGGCCTGATATCAACAAGTTTTCATCCGAGCGGCTACCCTTATTAGATGAGACCACTAACGTCACAATTATGGATTGGGCCCGTATATTGTTTGATAATTTAGCCTCAGCTATTTGGAATTACTGGTCTCAAAGAACTACCTCTTAGAGGATTTATCCTCCTTTCCTTTTAGCTTCTTATGTTATGGATGCAATCTGTTCTATTTCTAGATTTCCTCTAATGGGTTGCAAGTGGACTATACAAAATCCCTTGCCCATTCAGGTCTACCATAAGGAATTGTGGGATTCCATGTTTACCGCATATTTTTATAGACTTTGTCATGGATTTATGTTACCCTTCACAGAATGTTGTATAATAAAGACACCCCAATATTTTCCCCTGAAGCTAAAGTTGATATTATCCCTGTCAGAAGATGGTTCGGAGAAGAGTTTTTCACTTACATCATAGTATTTGGAAGCATTGTTTCCCCTCATGTGCTTCCTTTATATGTTCCTAATAATTTATTGGCCCGAGAAATAACCTACCAAACCTGCGGGGTTGGAGGAATGAGCAAAGAATTGAAAGAAAAGAAAAAGGTCGTCTGGCTGCAATTCCCTATGGCCTGTGGGGCCTTTTTGCTATTTGATTTAGGTCATGCTTTCAAATAACTATGCAACATGTTGAGTCTATGACTGTTTAAATTTCTAGGGAGACAATTCGATCCCTTTGATGTCATAAAAATTTTTACTATGACTTTCAAAATAGAGGTATTCACTAAAGAAGATGATCTCTTTGATGACATCTTCCAGTAGAAGAGTACACTTAAAGACATTTTTCATATTCCCCAAATTCAATTTGGCCCAGTGGAATTGCAAGAATTCAAACTCTATAGAGAGCGGAGATTAGTAAATGTCCCATTTGGACAAGTTATGCTTAGAACCAATAAGGGAGCCCACTTTTAGCATCAGTATAAGTGGAAGCTTAGGGACAGATAAGTCCTAGTCTATGTCTAGAAAAGAATCACCAGAACAGTCTAAACGGTACGAGAGTGATCATAATAAAAGTGAAGGGTCAGTATGGGATACTGCCCAATCTAAAGAGCACCCAGAGCAACAAGTTTTGTCAACACCACAGGTAAAGGTTCCCGCTCCCCTCATCCAGCCACCAAAGCCAGTGAGAACTAAGCTGGAGAAAGAGTGGGAAACATTTAATGAATTAATCAATACCGAGGAGCAAAAATGAAGATACCTGAGAATACAACACAAGCAACGTCAGAAATGGTCATTGAAACAGTCGTCAATGCTCCAAAAACGGAGCATATTCCCATAACCCCATCATCTGAAATCATGTTGAAAATAGACGAGATTCCTCCCCTAGATGTATTTTATAGTTCGTAGCACAAAGTAGTGGTAATAAGAAAAAGAAAGAAACGAAAATTAGACAACGTGCTCTCACTTGAGGCAGAGCAGCTAGATGTCCTTTGGCGAGACCCTACCACTAATCTTACAAAAAATTTGACTAAGTTACCCCAGGTCGCAGAAGCCTATGCTTCTGCTACTATTGATAAAATGTTTGAAGTACAACTATTACTTAAGTATAAGGAGGAAAAAATCCTATTTTTGCAGCAACAGTTACAACAAGCTAGTGCTAATTGAGAAGCGGAAGAAAAATTAGAAAAATTACAATAGTACTTTCAATAGATGCAGTTGGGGTATCAAAGCAGGTTGGCCAAACAAGAACATCAATTACAGGCCATGTTAGAAATGCATAAAGATGACCCCAAAGTCACATAATTTATCTCAGAAGCCCTTACCTTGAATGACCAACTCTTGCAATAGCAAGAGGCACTCTGCTAAAGAATATTACAATGGATCTCCCGTTGCGAGATGAGCGATAAAATTACAAGTCAAGTCATGGATTTGCGACTCGATTATGATTTAATTGATAAGAAAATTTCTGATTATTTGATTTGGCAGGAATCAGAGGAACGGAAGAAAGAAGGCTTGCTCAAAATTGATGAAGCCCACAAAGAAATGTTGTTCAATAAGTGGGATGCACAAATTAAAAAGGTAGAAGAGGCAGCGGAAGAAGCAGCGACAGCGGCAAGAAATGTCATTGATTGTGTCAATGAAAATCTACATAGAGCAAACCTAATATTAGAAACTTCTTTGGGATTTCTCCCAAAGGCACATCAACTGCTAACAAGCTAGAGATAAAAAGTAGAAGAAAAGGAAGAGTCAATCGAGAAGTTAACCAAGTTGAATTGGGACACTTACTGGCAATACTTGGTTAAACCACACAGTCAATGCATGGCTCCAAAATGCCTTACAAATTCTGCCGAAAAGATAGTGCCAGCACTTGCCGATTTTGTTTTCACAAGACAACTAAAATTGGAGGTCAGCCAACCGACACTCCTGATACCAATGTTGAATGATTGTAATCTCAGGGAACAGATGCATAATTAATTTTCAGATACAGTTTTAGTTTTATTTTTGATTTATTTTTTCCTTAAAATGAGGACGGTCATTTAAACCTCCTCCTATACTTTTGTAATAAACATTTTTAGTATTTAGTTAGCAGTATTTTAACCCCTCTCATGCATTTCGAGAGGGGTCAAAATTTTTTGTCAAAAACATTTCTTCAGAACATGGACTTCTGCACCCTCTGAGGAGGTTTTGATAAATGCATGGAACGAGATTTATTGATATTTGTGTTTAATGTCTGCTAGTGAAATGCATTTCTGTACTCTCAGCAGATATTTAATTATGAGAAGATAGATCTATATTGTTGAAGCTCATGAGTAGGACTTGCTATCAATGGTACTTTTATCTCCTAATGATTTTTGCTTATGTGTCAAAGTAATATTTTATGTTCAGTTTTTTATATATGAAAGCTTGAATGCTTAAGTTATCATTTGGCACTTTTGTATGGTGGTGACTATTCTGTTTATGCTTAATATATGAATAACTTATTATGTGATATGTTTCTTACAATTGTTTCGACTAATTTCTTATATGAAACAATTCACTTTTAATGAATTCTTTTCTTGTAGCAATTGAATGACCTTTATTACCAATTGTTGTTAGAAACTCTTTTAGATCACATAAGTGAAGAATTAATCCTGGGATAGTTTTAGAATTAAATGTTTCCATTCATTAGAATAAAATTGCATGTTTTAGATTAAATTTAGATTAAAAGCATTCTATTTAGAAATCTTTAGAAATGAAAACATCAACTCTTATTATCACAAACAAATTGTGAAACTGGTCCCATTATCCCCAGTCGGACCCACCATCCCAAACGGAAAAGGTGTTGCTTTCAAGGTCTGGACCAGGTGGGTATCCTCCTTGTTGTAGACCTAATTTTTGGGGCTTCAACATAAAGTAAGATAGGAAAATGTAGCATCAACCTTTAGCATCATCAATATGTGACTAAGTATGCAATGTCTCCAAGCATCATAGGATTCCTATCTTGAATTTATTGATATCCCATGACATAGAGATAAAAATATGTAAGACTTCATCATAGTCAACCAATCATAGCATGAGATTGTACAATCAAGCTCTGTTAGTATACCATCTCCTTTATCTCATATGATTAAGAGCAACATGATTTCAAGCAACATACCATGTGTAGCATATCATGTACATGCATCATTACTAGGTGTGGAAGAAAACGGAATCATAAATCTGATCAACAACATTATAATAACCATGTAGCTCAAGAAACATGTAGGTATCATCCATAACTTCACCATATGCACCTTGTGCATCATATAAGAAATAATGAGAGCAACATATAAATGTCAACTAGTAGTGAGTGAGTCATTAACCATAGCATGCACATCCTCTTCATCAAGTGTATTATGTAGAATAAACTTTACTAATTGTAACTTAAGCAACATATCAAAAATTTAGCAACACATGTCTCTTTAGCAGCATCACCAATGATATATACTTTTCATGAAAACCATTATGTAACTAGGAATTCTCAAGAAATCATAATTCCAACAAGGCACTATTAGAAGCATAGAAAATGCTCCCCTTGAACTTATGCCAACTAACCATTGTTAGGTTTGACCATATCGATCTTCATTAATCAGTAAATACATCGAAAGAACCAATACATCAATGTCATATTATTACAACTCATAACCATCATAAACCAATACCACTTCTAAGTAGTATCTGAGCATCAATAGATTGTAACCAACCATTTTCAAAACTAGAAAGCCAAATAATAACTAACAGAATCATATAAGAACCTCTCCTTGAGTTTGTCCCACAATTTCTTCATCTTAGAGAAAACATACACGACTTTCTAGATCAAAACTAATAAATATACGAGACTATACTTCATAAGATCTGCGTACAAAAAGTAAAATGTTGAACTTCCATGATGACAATTGCCCTTGAGCCTATATTCATGTTCTTGTTTCATCGTTACTATGCAGATGCACTGTCAGTAATATAAGTAACATGAATATGAAATCAACATGGGAATCATCCTCAAGATATACATATGTATTTCTCCCCTTGAAATCATACATCACTGATCGTGAAGACCTAATAAGAATATTTTCTTCCTCATGAGGTCATGTACATAACATCACTTGTGTAGTCATTGTTCGGGAACAATGTACTACAATATAGATCATCTTATGTTACTTTGAGTATGAAGAAGAGGAACTATCCTCCTCATTTTTGTTAGAATTTATCTCTTTGAACACATATAATTTTTTTGGATTTCTATATTCTCTTGCTATGACCTTTCTAGTTTCTTCATTTATGACCTTGAATTTGGTTGATGTAAACACAATTACATTTCCTTTATCCACCATTTGACCTACACTTAGAATATTCTGCGCTAGCCCTTAAACTAATAAAGTATCAACTTCTCTTCTATGTTTATTAATTTTGGATCTACCTTTTCCAAAAACTTTTGTGGGAGCACTATTTCCAAGAATAACCTTACCATCTTGGATTTTCTTTAGATACTCCATCTTACTCTTATATCCAACCATGTGATGATGTCATCCACTGTCTATGTACCATTCATCTTCATCTTCTAATGAGCAGAGAGCAAGACCAAACCTTATCTCTTCTTCTTCTATCTTCTTATTATGAGAAATGTTGGAGGATTCATAATTTTCAAGTATATCAATATTCTTATATGATTTCTTTCCATTTTTTCTATGGAGATTCATCGATTTTTTCTATATTATTTTACTACATGCCCAAGCTTGCTACAAGCATAACATCTTATATGACCAGAAAAGAGATAAAAGGAATCATACTATTTTTGTTTCATATTCCTTTTATTGCAATCAATTACTTTGTGACTAGATACGTTGCAAGTAAAACAATACCCCTTGAAGAAACTTGAGTAACTCAGAGCTAGTGTACTTCTTGTTAGATGACTCCTTGCTTGAAACAATTTTCTTCTGCAATTGGCAGCAACATGTCCATAATTATGACATATAAAGCATTCAACATTACTGATCAGAGGAGAGAATTGATTAACACTTATATAGTTAGGAGCATATGATTTCCTTCGAATATTTACTTTCCGTGTTTATTGATTAGGTTGACTTCTTATCTCTTTATTAAGCACTTTAGGTTTGCATTGTTACCCTTTAGATTCGTTGCACTAGCTTGTGAACTAGATTCCCCTTTAATAGTTTTATGAAAACCAAGACCAAATTTAATGGAAGGAGACCTTTGGCTACTAAGAATGTTATCCAAAATCTTAGTACTATCTCAGAATATCAAATGTTTATCCTTTTGTTCTAATTTACCTTTTAGAATGTTTACTTCAACCTCCATTCTTTTGTATTTCTTTTCCTTTTCAAGATACTACTTTGTTATTCCTTCTGCAACCTTTATTTCTTCTTCCATTTGCTCCTTTAAGTTGATAATTTCTTCCTTCATCCCATTCTGTTGTTCTTCAAATGCTTGAAGTAGTTCTTCATTTGCTTGTTTGACCATGGGGTCTTCACTAGGGGAGAAATACCATACCACGTGGGTTCATATTGGGGGTTATATATTGAGTTAAAGATGACATAATATATTGGGGGATATATAGGGGGTAAAGTGTTTTTGTATTGGCAGGTATAAAAAATGGAGCTCAAAGTTAATGAAAACTTATAAACGGGTATAAAAAATGTTAATGAATAAATAGATACCTACAATATCTAGTGAAAGTAGGGGCTTTTTAAATTGTGAAGTTATATTGGGTTCGTATCAGTAGGGGGTTAGATAATGTTATTTTTAGAGGTATTTTCCAATATGTAGTCAAATTAAGGGTATTATTTAATATTCCACAAGTGCACGTGATATATCGGAGGTTCATTGAGTGAATCCCTCGTGTGTTTGACTTCTCAAGATCTAATTTTAGAGAGATAATCTTTGCTTCAAGGCCTTCACAATATTATTTTTTATTCTACTGCACCATTTACTAGTTTAATATGATTCTTGTTATCATATGCCTGCTATAGGTTTTAACCCTGTACTGAAATTACCTACATACGAATTCTAGAGACAGAAAATAAACAATAGTGAGATCATAACACATAAAGCAAATATACATAGAGATTTTCCCCTGGATCCCAAAACCAGGACTACCAGATTGATTTTTCATTATGTTCCTTTCTATGTTACAATACATATATATACATACCGAAGCATCCAATACCATGGACCGAAAACCATCGTGCCCAAAACCATGCACAAAACCATAAGTCAAAAAAAATTTCCTTGGGGTGCTGCCCTGCACCCTATAGAGGGGGGTTAATTGCCTCCCTCAAACCCTTGTACAGGGAGGCTGCCACCCCCCCCTCCTGTTGTGCATCGATGCAACGAAGGGGGGTCTCCACTCCCCCTCTAACCCCCCAGTTTGACTACTGGGGCTAGTCGTGGAAAGAATATAACACAACCCAACACCTACAACTTACCTTTAAGATTAATAATTTTTTCAAAGCAAGATTAAGTTTTCTTCTAAGATTAAAATCTTTATTTAACCCATCTTCTTCTGAATCAATAACTCATTCACGTTGATCTTTTGACATATTATTAGAAATAATATTACCTAATATTTCTCCTCATGAACAACCTTTCTTTGGTTTTTCATCATGGATCGCATGTAGCTTATCCCATACGTCTTTTAGAGTTGCATATTGCATAACCTTTTTTAATGTTGAGTCAGGTATGCTATTAATGATGTCACTTAACACATGAAAATTCTTTTGCACTTATTCATCTAATGGAGGAATTTTGGTGAAGCCGTTGGATACTAAATACCAAACATCAAGGTTCAATATATTAGACTTCATAATTTTTTTTCCATTGTTGATAATTATCATTTCTTAGCATAGGTACACCTTCATTGTGCATTGTTTCTCACTTGCCTTGTTTTTCTGCATCTAGGGCCATAAGTTTTTAATATGTTTTCTCTTTATAATGCTTACTTTCACTTTTTCCCGTAAATGCATGTTCATTTGATTCACTGTCATCTTGGATGTCATGATGTTGATGGTGTTGGACATGTCGCCATTCAGGAGATTTCCCTGATATGCAATCCCAATCATACCTCACATTGTTTAGGGTAGGAGTCCCATCTAGTATAAAGGCCCGATTACCAAATACATAAATATTTTCCTTGGCTCCAACTTTCAACACAAGAGAGTGATGCAATGGTATCTTCAAAAAGCAATGTGAGTGTGCCTAGTGAATGTGCATCACAACTGTGTGTAGGTTCTCTTACTCCAAAAGGGGGGAGAAAAGTGTGCTTCTAAATGAAAGGTAATAGTACCACCTAGGAAGAGACACACATGAACCAGAAATACTATCCAACATCTAACGGAATAGTGCATAGTGGATGCAACAATAATTACAACAAATGAACAAAGGAAGATATGTCTAACATCTAGTAGAATAGTCCACAATGGATGTGAGGGTCATTATAATTGATAAGCAAGAAAAGGTCTACCTAGTATCTTGGGAATAGTCCACAAGGATGAGATAACAGTAACAAACATTACAACACATCCTCATGACTACCCTCATCATTGTTCAGCTTCCTATGAATTTTCAACTTTCATGACTCTTCATATTCATGTGCGTCCATTAGACTTTCACTTTACAGTACATTTGATTTACAATATACATGGCCCATGATAGTGATGTGGCATATGAAAACTCATGACACAACTTGACACGACAGTACTGACATGGACTAGATTGATGATGTGATAATGTCAAGTCATTATTTCTTCTCAATGATAGATGTGTTCTTGGATATGCTTTCTCTTATCCTCCACCGAGCTTGAGGATGTGGGATCTTCAATGATATTTCATCTTGGTGAGTGGTTGCACACTTGTGCTCCTTCACTTGCTCTTCGTAGGTCCACTTGTTGATGCAGCTACAAGTGAGTCTTTAGGCATGTTTCCCTCCTTATTCTCCTTATTCATAATTTCATCATTACTTAATAGTGTACCTATTCCTACAATTCACTCATGATGGGAGGACATCATTCTGAAAACTCCTTATCCTGAGATGATGCATTATTATCCATGAACTGAGCCCGAGGCAGGTGACAAGTTGGGAGAGAGGGCCCAGTAATTGTGCATTGCAAAATTTTAGGTGGTAGGAAAAGGGCTTGATCATTAAAACTGCATAGTTCAGGCTTGATTGAAGAACTTTTCAGCATAGTTCCCACTATGGAAAGAAATTACGTAATGACCACTGGGAGTCAGGATTGCGTAATTCAAGCAAGTAGTGGGTGATGTAGGATGAGGCCCTTGGGGTCTATTATGCACAATTTTCAGAGGAAAGGGGGACTAGGAAGTAGAGATACCTGGAGGAAAAATATACACAGTTCTTGTGGCCAAGGGGGGTTGGTCTCTCTACATATTGCAGGGTTCTAGTAGGACAAGGGAAAAACTTGAGGACTGAAAGTGCAAAGTGAGCAGTTCAAGTCAGACTGAGAGGAGAAACTATGTAATTATGGGGTTCAAGGGAGGCTGTTTGGCTCTGGAAATGCATATTACAACTATCTTAGAGGATAGTGATTGCATAATGTGCAGTTCCAAGTAGCAAGGCCACAACAATGAGTGTTGAGACTATGCAATGCATAGTTCATTCTGCGTCTGGTGAATCTGAGTTACATAGTCAGGAAGATTTTCTGAAAATGGCTAAGTGAGGGAGGAAGATAGACTTGTGATGAACTTAAACTTGTGATCACACAATTAGCATACTTTGATGAAATGAAAACATAGGTTGTTGGAGCAACAAGCAAAACATTACCCACTATGTGGCTGTCTCATGATAAGAAGGGACAAGTGAGACACTTAAGATAGTTTTTAGGTCGACCGCGATGACACTTGTGCCAAAATGCTCAAAGCTTTATGTATGAGTGTGATAGGTGTTTACATGTCTATGGAAACTCATATGCACAAATACCATCCTTTGAAACCACCAAAAAAGGTTCACAAACATGACATAAAAATTAGACATGCCAAAAAATGAAAATTAATCCAACAAGTGAAAGGGTTCAAAGAACTTTGGGAAAGCTCATGAAATGAGTTTAAGTGTTTGCAAAAATTAGGGGAAAGACCAAGGAAGGCTCAAAAATTTGAGTGAAAGCCAAAATTTCAGAGTCTATTGTAGCCACTACAACATTTGGCGACACACTGGTTGATTTCAAACTTCCTTGTCTTCGTTATTTTCTTTCGTGCATGGATTTGGTCCTTTAGGGAGTATTGATTCATTGTGTGTATTACTTTGGCTTCCACACTTACCCCATGGGTAGAAATGGTCCCATATATACCTTCTCATTCAAACACAACATAAGATTACACATAATCACAATGTTTCGAATGGGAAGCGTAGTTTAGCTTGTGAGATTAAGATTTTCATAGTATAGTTTTTTCATCTCTATTGTTGCTCTGCTACTAGTAGGCCTAAACAGTACGCTGACGGATTCAAGCAAGAACACAAACATTGCTCTACTACCAGCGAGCCTAGATAGTATCTTAATGGAGTTTCTTGCTTCACCCCTCTACGTAGGAATCCTTTCTATTCTTTCGTCTTTATTTATTTATTTAAAGAGAACTATTCATTGACACTTATTTATTTCAGGGTAGAAGAGGAATCCCAACTTATTGAGAGAAGGAGAGGTTGTTCCTTCAAAGGAGCATATGAAGATCTTTGATTTAGATTTTCTCATTTATATTTTTTGGCTTCTCTATTTCTACTAGTTGGATAATCTTGAACATACCAAAGCAAAAACTTGAGTATAGGCATGAAGTTTCCAGACTAGACACGAGTTCATGGTTGGACCAAAACTCTCCTTATAGACAAACCGTATTTTCCATTAGAATTTCATCAGCCAAAAGATGCAACAAACACAAGGAAGATGGACAAAAGGCTATCCAAGGGGCATAATGTCACAAGACTCTTTGAATTTCAGCCATAGACACACTTAGAAGTTGCGACATAGTGAGGCACATCAAGTATTTACAAGTCAAGAACAATATAAAAGTAGAGAAAACACGCAAACAAAAAACAACAAAAGACTATGTACATAGTGCGGGGTGCAACCCCAAATATTCATTGAAAATATTTCTTTAAGTCTTGGCCATTGATAGGGAGAGAGTTAATCTTCATGTTAAGTGATTGAAGACAATATGTGTGTTGGCCAAGGTTTTCATGGACTCCATAAGGACCAATCCATAGAGATTGAAACTTAGTGTGTTTTCCTTTGTTCTTGTGGGATTTACCCCACTTCAAGGTGTCACCCACACTAAAGCTATTCTTCCCTACAGAATTTGTATGAAACCATCTCTTGATACGACACTAGCTAAGTGAAAGTTTTTATTTTGCTTTCAAACTTTCTTCCTGTAGCTTGTGCAAAGTGTCCATCCTACGCTAAACCAAAACACAGGGTTTGCCTTGGGATTCTTAGGATAATTGGAGAGTGGGAAAGTAGATGTTTGGCAGGAGGATGGCTTCATTTTCTTATACTAGGAAGTAAAGGGAGGTGTTTAGAGAAGGCTTAAACATGACTTGGTTAACCCATAAGGCATTCACCAAAGTAGACTGCCACTTTCATTGTTCAAATAATATGGTATTTTTGATGATGCATATGAGGTTCTTGTTCATAGGTTCAGCAAGACCATTCCCCTACAAATAATAATTAGCATAATTTTTCAAGATGATACCATTTTCCAATGCAAAATCATAAAGTCTGAATGATTAGAGATATGTTGCATTGTAAAAAACAAGTGACATAGGAACACCAAACCTTGATATGATGTTCTGCTACAGAAAGATAATGACTTCTGGATTGTTCACCTATTTTAGTGGAACTACATCTGTCCACCATGAGAAATAGTTTGTACCAGTTAATATATAGTAGTGTTATTTTGATGAGTGCGGGAAAATTTCCCTGATGATATCCAAGCCCCACTATTGAAAAGGTTCTTCCACTGCAATGGGATGCAATGAGACTGCTGACTTTTCATTTCTTTCAGCACACCTTTGATAGACTGGACGCTTGCGAGCATATGCACGAGCATCCTTGAATAATGTAGGCTAGTAAAATCCAGCCTACATAACCGTATGCGCCGTAGTGTTTCCTACAAAGTGTCCCCTGTCTGATCTGTCGTGGAGATCATGTAACACCTTTTCTCAATCATGTGCCTCTAGACAAGAGTAATGTTCCATTGTGGTTCTTCCTGAAGAGCACCCCATGCATGAACTCATATGATGATTCTTTAAGTCGAAGTGCCCACTTCTTCCACATAGAGAAGTGAGAAGGCATGGTTCCATGCTCAAGGTATTGGTGCACATATGCGTACCAAGATTTTATGTTTGAAGTGGGGGAGGCTCGTTCAACATTGTACATATCGATCTCTTACTCCCATCTTGCAAGCTCTTATTCTTCCTCTTTGGCATTCACTGCCTCTGCTACTAATTGGAAAGGACCACGACCATTTACGGTGTGAACTAGCTTAATATCAAGATCATATTCTTGTAATCCGGTCCTCCAGTTCACCCTTCTTTCACCTAGCTCTTGTTGAACAAGCAGTGACTTGATTGTTGGGTGTGGAACAAAGATAATACAATGATTTTTCATCATATAGGGTCTGGAGTGATTTACCACCTTATATAATGCATAAGATTGTTTGTCCATGGAGGGGTAATTGAGATTTGGTCCTTGCAGGCTTGCGCTCATGAAGGAGATAGGTCTTTCATTATTCAATTGATCCTTCTGAGTGAGCACAAAAACAAGAGAGGTGTCAGAAGAAAAAGTGTAGAGAAATAAGTCTTTACTAGAGTCTGGGCTATACAACATGGCTGATTCTACTATAGATTTCTTGATACAGGTGAACATGTCCTTTTCCCTCTTAACCCATTTATATACTACATATTTCTTAATCATCTCTTGTATTAGTTTAACAATCTGAGCATAATCAAAGATGAAATTTCAGAGGAAGTTGATCTTCCCCAAGAAATATTGCATGGCTTTCTTGTTCACTGGGTGGGAAATATGCGTGATGGTTTTGACCCTTTATGGGTCCACGTTGATCCCACTTTTATAAATTATGTTTCCTAGGAGATTACCTTCAGACACTACTAAGATTCTCTTCTTAGGATTCAAGGATATCCCATATTTTCGGCATCACTAAAAAATATTCTTCAGATTGCGTAGGTGGTCTGACCTCCATTTGGAAAATACTCTCACATCATCAAGGTAGATCACTACACTCTATCCAATAAGTCCATGAAGTGTGATGTCCATCTGCATGTTGGAATGTTGCACCAACATTGACCAACCCAAATAACCTATGTCAAAATCTAAACATGCCCCACTTTACCTAGAACATAGTTTTTAGTCTGTCAGGATCTTCTACCACAACCTGGTTGTAACCTGAAAATCCATTGAGAAAAGAAAAATTTTGGCCCCATATACTATTTGCAATATTTTCTCTCTGAATGGCACTAGGTAATTGTCCTTTTCTAACACATAGTTGAGATTGTGAAAATCTATGCACAAAAATATTTCCCCAGACTTCTTTCTCACATGGACTAAGTTCGATACCCACATTGAAAGTCACACCTTGTAAATTATTTGAGCATCCAAAAATTTTCTCAACTCTATCTGTATTAGAGGCTCAAGCATTGGGTGAAATTTCCATAGTTTCTACTGAAATGACATAGCCCCTTCCTTGATTGGTATAAAATGCTAGATTATTTGCATGTCATATGTCTTGAGTTCATTGTATTTCCATGTGAAGACATCATGATACTACTTGAATAAGTGGATGAAGGATTTTCGCTCCTATGGTGTACAACAAGTATCAAGATTGATGTATTTCATATCTTTCT
Source organism: Pinus taeda (assembly GCA_000404065.3). Taxonomy (NCBI): domain Eukaryota; kingdom Viridiplantae; phylum Streptophyta; class Pinopsida; order Pinales; family Pinaceae; genus Pinus; species Pinus taeda. The sequence goes on from APFE031097702.1 coordinate 43,783, forward strand.
TAGTTCCCAAGTTGATTTGTTCATGCGACAACATAGAACTATGTGTCTTGGAATTGCCAGTCCTCAAAAGTAGTTTTGAAGATGAAATATATTTTTAAGTGATACGACACCCTTAGGGATGAGGTTGCCTCTGCTTGCACTAGTTGTGTCTTGCAGTGTTTGTTCGTGCACGCCCTTGTCGATCATTGTGTCTTTGAATGCACCAACATTCTCCATAAAGTACATTATCTGTTTGTCATCATAAAAAATGCATAAGTTAGTTATGCTATATGGGATAGATAGTTTATACAAAATTTCAATAGAAAATCTACCCCTTAAAGGTAACATCCTGGAAGTTACATTTTCCAAGGCATCTACCATTGCATTATGCATTCTTGGTATTGAAATAATATTAAAATCTTGGAGGTGAGAGATGATATGCCATACATCTTGTTGATAACTCATAAGATGAAGTGAAAAACAATTTATAGTGTTATGTACTTGATGCGCCACAACTTTGGAGTCACCTACCACTTTCAAAACAACAACGTTGAGGTCAATGGCCTTCTGGAAGCCCAAGATGAGTGCTTCATGATATGTAGTGTTATCCATGCACCCAAATTCCAAGCCACTAGAGATCAAGTGTTTTCTCTGCAGTAGGTCTACTGAAATACAACCAGCTCTAGAATCCTCCTGTGTCTTGGATCCGTCAAAGTACATTATCCACATATCATATGTACAAGGATTGCTCACTGCACTAGTACTACTAATACTACTACTCATTGTACAAATTTCATTATCACTAGTTGGACATGGAAGGAGATCCAACTGTGCATCTAGTGGTAATGGGGATGGCTCTACAAGATAGCAACCCAATTGTGTTTCCAGAAAATAATTTTCAAATAGAAGTTCTGTGAAAGCCATTGGTTCGTTATGCCCATTCAAGGGAGTCATTGTGTGCTTCATGTATCTCTCTCACTCTACCCTTATCTGATTATTCCTACCTCTATACGGAAGCCATAAGTGTGACCAGTCTATGGAAAAGTATCCTTGCAGCTTGTTTGACCAGTCTATACTTAGTAACACTCCATATGCTCCTAGAATGTTCACAATTACAAGGTTGATAGATTGGTGAACTTGTCCGTCAACTGATCACTAGATGATAGCATCCCTAAGTTCACCAATTAATGGGACATGAGTTCTATCTAGCTGAAGGATCTATGCATCTATCTTGTCCCACTTGACATTTACTCTTTCTTGGCCACATATAGTGGCATAACATTTATTGATGCACTGAAATCAACCAAGCAATTTTGTACATTGAAGTTGAAGATTTCAAAATTTAACAAGAATGATGGGCAGAGTGTGTTTGACTCCATCGTGAGTGCATTAAGTACAAATGGAAGAGTGTCACGAGACTTACTAGATCCGTTGTCTAAAGAGGTAGCATTACTAGTAGAAGTTTGTCCAAGTGCCTCTAGAAGGATGTCTCGCTAGCTCATGATCTTTGCAAATTCAAACAAGAAGATGTTTTCATGAATGTTCTTCATATCTTTTATAGTCTTGTAATCTACAACGGAGATACTGAATGAGGTATCTGGGGATGGAATTGGCTTTTTGGTTTCCGAAGGGATGGTTCTATCTCTACTACTATAAGAAACAATTTTCATTGGAACTGTTTTCCTGGACTCTCTTTCAGTGTTTTACACTGAGTTAGCTGGAGGATTTAGTTTTATTAATAAATTTTCTTTGAATTTTTGTTTCACTACCTCAACCTCAGTGGTCGGCCCTTGAAATCTCAAGTTGTATCCATTACTCTACTTCTGTTTCATACCATCACTCAGAGGTTTCTTATCGATAGTAATTTTCTAGGTTGTGAGAACATAATGATACATGTTCACTGCATGCCCAATGATTGGAAATTTATTAGTTGCATCAACTTATTCTTTCTCTTCATCGAGATCAACTTGTTCCTCAACCATGATTGAGTTAAAAAATTGTGCAACTATTATGCTTGCGAGCTGGCTTCATTGTAGGCATGTCTTCTCTGAATGATGCTCATTATGAAATGTGCAATATGAATCTGTGCTAATTTTTTCAATGTTGAAAACTACATTGGAACTCTACACAGATTTTTGTGGCTGATTGCTGCTACTGCAAGAAGCTCATTCCTTCTAAGCATAAACTTGGGAAGTCTTCTGCTCACGGTAGTCTCACTTGTCCTTTGTTTGAGTTTAGCCATTTCGGTGGTCAAGGACTTGACAAGACAAGTAAGGCCTTCAAGATCATTTGGTTCCTTTTCCTTAGCCTTGCTAATAGAGTCATGAGAAATCTAACCTATGTCCTTGGAGTCCTTTGTGGGTTCATCATCGATGATGATTCCAATAGCACATGCGTCTTTCTCAACGGAAATCGCCTCTTTGTAGTTTTCTATCAATGTTGTTCTTGTAGTTATTTTTAAAAAATGCGCAATACTTGTCAGCAAGGCAGATGTGTAGTAGTCAATGGTGAGGGAGTCATGAGGTTTTGTGTTGTCCGAAAATTTATTCAAGATGTGATTGAACCTCTAATTGAAATCTTTAACTTTTTATTTCTTCTCCATCTTAAGACTACCCGACTCCTTCAATAACATGGCGGGGGTCTTATCTTCAACACATTTCTAAAGAAAGATTCTTTTAAATTCCCTCTAATTTGGGATGGCTTTTAGAGGAAAGTTGTGATACCATACAGCTGCTCTACCCTCCAAGGTACATGTAAAATTTTTGCATGCATCATCATCGTAATGTACCCCAAGATTTTGTAGATGTAGGTAGAAGTTATCCAAGTGATCTTCAGCCTTCATTGTCTTGTCAAGGTTGTATTTCATCAAGAGATTCTTTGTGCCTCAATATATTGTGTAAGATACCCAGAAGTGCTAGTGGTCCCTTAGTCATCCAATCCATATTTTTTCTGTGCCATGTCTTCCTCTTCATTTTCCTCCTCTACCTCTTCTGAATCTAATTGATCCTCTTCTTCTTCTTCTTCCTTTTCTTACTCTCCATTTGTCCAGCTAGAGGCTAAACCCGAGAGTAAGGGGATACCTCCTCCGTCTCCGTGAAATATTGGGGGCTCTTCTTCCCTTTCAATAATGTTTGCTAGTTCTTCAAGAGTAATGAGGATTGCTTCTTCAATAGACGAGACCACTACTGTTGTGGCGGTGGTATTGTTCTTATTTTGAAAATATGGAAGAGAGATGTCCCATGGAATCAAACCAACAACCTTTGAAAATGGACGGGTGATGGGGCGATTGGCCTGAATTTGATGATATGTGATTTCACGTTCAGATCTAGGTAGTGAATAATTAACAACTTCTTAATTATGAGTAGGGGAGATAGAATAAATGTTGTTTCCTTGAACAGAAGATGGATGGGTGGGGTCAATGGGACAATCAGCCATAATATATCGGCTGCCCTCCCTCTAGTGCCAAAAATGTTGACAGGTTGGACCCACCAACATTCAGGGGATCTCCCCGATATGGAGTCCCAATTAGACCTCACACCATTTGGTGTAGGAGTTCCATCTGGTGTAAAGACCTAATTTCCAAATACTTAAAGATTTGCCTTGGCCATAGCTGTCAGCAAAATAGAATGATGCAATAGTATCTTTGAAAATTAAGGTGAGTGTGCCTAGTGAATGTGTAATGAAACTGTGTCTAGGTTCTCTTACTACAAAAGCAAGGAGAAAAGTGTGCCTCTAAGTGAGAGGTAATAGTACTACCCAGGAAGAGACACACATGAACCAAAAATACCTATCCAACATTGAGCGGAATAGTTCAAAGTGGATGCGATAGTGGTTACAACCAATGAACAAAGGAAGATCCATCTAACATCTAGCGGAATAGTCCACGGCGGATGTAATGGCTGTTATAACCGATAAGAAAGGAAAGGCTTATCTACTATCCTAGGAATAGTCCACAAGTATGAGACAATAGTAACAACCATTACAACACATCCTCAATAAGATAAGCACTAAAATAACTGAAATAGTCAACTATCTTAGTACATGTGAAAACAAACATGAAATACAAATGTTCACAGAATAGTCTTACAAACATTCATAAGTCACTCATGAAGAATGTGCTAGCCTTCAAAGGATTTTGTTATCAAACAAAACTTCCAAGACACATATTTACAGTGTACATCACTAGCCCCAGTAGTGGGACATTGGAGCCACTCCTTGCTCCTCAAAGAACTAGCTCGTCTCTCTGATGCCTTGTAGGAGGATCCAAGTTCAAAAGTCCTTTGCTCATACAATGAGGGGGTATATATAATCAAGGGGTGATGCTTAACCCTTGTGACTATTTTACTACCCTCATGAGTGTTCAACTTCTTATGACTTTTCCACTTGCATGACTCTTGATATTCATGTGCGTCCATTCGACTTTCACTTTACAATACATTTGATTTATAATATACATGGCCAACAATAGTAATGTGGCATATGAAAAATCATGAAATGACTTGACATGATGCTGTTGTTATGGATTGGCTTGATGATGTGATAATTTCAAGCCGCAATTTCTGTTGGGTGATAGATGTGTTCTTGGATATGCTTTCTCTTCTTCTCTGCATAGCTTGTGGATGCAAGGTCTTTAATGATCTTCTGTCTTGGAGGGTGGTTTCACACTTGTGCTCCTTCGCTTGCTCATGGTATGTCCACTCGTTCATTCAGCTACAAGTGAGTCTTTAGGCATGTTTCCTTCCTTATTCTCCTTCTTCATCATCTCGCCATGACTTGATAGTGTACCTTTTCTTGCAATTCACTCATGACAGGATGACATCAATATGAAAACTCCCTATCCTAATATGACTCATTATTATCGTTGAACTGAACCCAGATAAGCGATAGGCTGGGAGAGAGGGCCCAGTAACTGTGCATAACATTGTTCCAAGTGATAGGGAGAGGGCTGGTCACTTAAGCTATATAGAGAGCAGCTTAGGCTTGACTTGGGAACTTTTTAGCATAGCTCCCACTAGAGAAATAAATTGTGTAGTGGCCACTGAGATTGAGGATTATGGATTTAAAGCCTATAGTGGGTGATGCAGGATGAGGCCCCGGGGTCAGTTCTGCACAATGGATAGAGGCAAGAGGGATAGCGAAGTAGAGATACTTGGAGCAAAAATCTGCGTAGTTCTTGGGGCCAATGGGGGTGGGCTCTCTACGCATTATGGGTTTCTAGAAGGCAACAAGAAAAGATTGAGGAATAAAAGTGTGAAGTGCGTAGTTCAAGTAAGACTGGGAGGAACCACTGCATAATTCTGGGGGTCAAGGGAGGTTCCTTGGCTCTAGAATTATACAATACAACTTCCCTAGATGATAATGACTATGAACAACGTAGTTCCAAGTAGCAAGGTAAAAAAAATGAGGGCTGAGACTATGCAATGCATAGTTCAGTTTGGGCCCAGTGAATCTGAGTTTCTTGGTTGGGAATATTATCCGAAAATGGCTAAGTGCGGGAGGAAGATAGACTTGTGATGAACTTGAACTTGTGATCACACACTTATCATACTTTGATGACCACAACATAGACCATTAGAGCAACAAATAAAACATTACCCAATGTGTGATTGTCTCATGACAAGAAGTAACAAGTGCAACACTTGAGATAGACTTTAGGATGACCATGATGAGACTTGTGCGATAGTGTTCAAAATGTTTTGTATTAGTGCAATAGGTGTTTACATGTCTAGGAAAACTTGTATACATAAATACCATCCTTTGAAACCACCAAAAAAGGTTATCAAAGATGACATAATAGTCAGACATGATAAAAGATGACAATTAATCCAACAAGTGAAATGGTTCAAAGAACTTTGGGAATGCTCATGAAACGAGCTTAAGTGCAACAATCAAGGGAAAGACCAAGGAAGGCTCCAAAATTTGAGTGCAAGAAAAAATTTTGGAGGCTGTTGTAGCCACTACAACACATCATTATTACATAGACAAGGAAATGAACCATAATTAGAACAAGAACCCATCCCTAATAATTCTTTGTTACTGTCTTCTTCATTCTTGATCAATAGAAAGTGGGGTTCTCCCAAGGTTGAATATTTGTTGACATCTGTAAATGTCACTACATATGATATATCACTGTCACTACCATAGTTTTCTTACTCCTTCCTTTGATCTATATTCTTCTTTCCCATATGATGAAGAAAATCCATGTATATCCAGTTAATTAACTTTTCATTTATTTCACCATTTGTTCTACTTTAACCAGTGTATCATTAATTCATTAGCCTTTAGTTAAAAAATAACCATGAGTAGTAAGAATAGAATAAACCATCACACATAAGAAACACATCAACAGATGAGGGCATGAATAATTTTTGGTGAAAGCCCAATGTGGGAGAAAACCACTGTTGTTGTCATCTTTGTCTTCATCTTTTATTATAAAGGAAAAAATATTACAATATTGTACTAGCATAGACTCATACCAGTACACAGGAACCCAGATGTAGAAGGCTACCACCTTCTCTTATTCTCCAAGACCCACTGGAAGGGAGCTCCAACCCCCTAATCTCATTTACCCACACCCACCAAAAGGGACCTCTAACCCCCTGATCAGATTTACCAATTACCACTGGAAGGAAGCTTGACCCCCTCACTGTAGGCTTCAACCCTCAACACCTTTGTGGACCATATCTCATAATATTTCATACTAGGTCCACCTAACTCACAACATCAAACATGTAGGCCACTTTTCGTCATATTTTCATATGGACTCACTACCATCATTTAAGCCCAATACCAAATAACAATTCTGAAACCAATAATTGTATCAAATCACTTAATCGCTAAACCAACTAAATCATTAAAGAAATCACCGAATCTTAATCAATAAATACAACTAGGTCAAACTAAACTAGCATAGATCATATCAATGCACAACTACTCATCAATAATCCAAACAATGTTACCCAAGATAGGAAATCAATTGTTGCTACTACAAATCTTGATCAACCATATGTTAGAATATATATTCTATGTTGGGTTGTGTTATATTCTTTCCACATAGTTAATAGGGGGTTTGAGGGGTACCCATAACCCCACTTTATGGGGTCCGGGGCAGCGCCC
>APFE031097702.1:54771-103124 GCA_000404065.3 Pinus taeda
CCAGGATTGGACATAGTTTTGGATATCCATGGCTTTGTTGATGCCGACTAGGCTAGAGATTTGGATTAGAGAAGATCTACAAGTGGGTATGTGTTTAACCTATTTGGAGGTGCAGTCAGTTGGATGAGTAAGAAACAATCTGTAGTGGCACTATCAACTACGAAGGCAGAATACATGGCAGCCACTCATGCAAGCAAGGAAGCAGTTTGGTTGCAGAGATTGTGTTCAAGTATGGGGTTAGTACAGGGAGCTATAAGGATAGACTATGACAGCCAAAGTGAATTTTCTTGGCAAAGAACCCTGCTTATCATTCAAAGATAAAGCACATTGATGTTTAGTATCACTTTGTGAGGGATATGATAGAAGAAAAAAAGTGTTGCTGGTAAAGGTGGACACTTGAAGCAAATACCTACAGATTGCATTGACAAAATCTTTTAGCTCTGAGAAGTTCTCTTGGTATAGAGAAACAATGGGAGTTTCAGAGCTGAAAAAATGACTAAGCTCTCCTGTGGCCCCTTGTGGAAAGAAAACAACAAGTGGGAGATTGTTGGGTTGTGTTATATTCTTTCCACATAGTTAACACGGGGTTTGAGGGGTACCCGTAACCCCACTTTATGGGGTCCGGGGCAGCGCCCCGAAAAATTTTGGTTTTGGACCCTATGTTAGGTTGGCGGACCCACTTATGGTTTTGTGTATGATTTTCACACATGGTTTTTGGACGCGATGGTTTTCGGTCCATGGTTTTGGACGCGATGGTTTTTTGGTCCATGGTATTGGACGTGATGGTTTTTTGGTCCATGGTATTGGATGCTTCGGCATGTATAAATTTGTATTGTAACATTGAAAGGAACATAATGAAAAATCAAGCTGGTAGTCTCAGTTTTGGGATCCAGTGGGAAATCTCTATGTATATGTGTTTTATGTGTTATGCTCTCGCATTTTTTTATTTTTCCTGTGATTTAGAATTCGTATGCAGGTAATTTCTGTACGGGGTTAAAACCTACATTCTATTGTTCTGAGTCATACCCGCATATGTACATGGTTCTCCTTAAGAGGTCCTACGTATAGATCTTAAAATACTAAACAAATGAGTCTATATCATTGTCACACTGAATCAATCATTGAGTCACATATTGAACCCATCATAGATCACTAAACCAAATACACATCATCACACAATAAAATCATCTCTAGTGAACATATCATTACATAAACAACTCAACCCAACCAAAATTGTCAAACACAGATTATCATAAGAGAGATGTCTTTGAAAGACAATAGAAATCACAATAGAGCTGATCAGACATCATTAGCAACTCATACTACAAAACCTTAGTAGATGTACATGACTCACCACACCTGAGTACAAATCTGCCCCTACTACAAAATATTTACACCACTAATAAAAAAACGATCCACGTATGTATGCAAATTCTCAATGGAAAACCAACATCCAAATTTGTAATCAACTAATCATACCCTCTTTACAAAAGACAACATCTGTCAAACCCAAATATCGACATACAAACTATTACAACCACACATCATAATATCATCATCACAAATCTATCAAACCTTAAACATATTACCCAATATGTGGTCATTCTAGATCTATAAGATCTGATCCATGTCCTTGCTCTCTGGTACACACCAATTTCAAATCAAGTTATTCATAAATACTCCATCGCATGCACATTCTAACACTTGATGTCCATCTCCTTATATAGTATAAGCCTTAGCCAAGACCTTAGACCAAACCCTTAATAATGTTGATGGCATTCTTTGAGGGGATCAACTATTCCTTGTCGCACTCATTAGTCTAGGCCGATACCATGATAAAGACCACTAGTATTCATAATACCATAGTGCAGAAACTGAACTCCACTTCTCTTCATCATACTTGCATATGCATGTGGCTTATCTTCACACGACCCCTTATACATTCCTAAACTTCACCTTTATCATATTTCTGTCTCTGAACCAATATTCCTTTGTCCACCTCACCTATAGTATTTTCATAGCCATCATGCTGACATATTTATCAAGTATGTTTCCATCAAGGACAACCTTTGTCCATTCTCTCTGTCACATTTCATATCTATCACGTAGGTTTCCATCAAGGACAACACATTAGTCATAATGTCAACAGATAAATCCATAGTTAAGATGGATCTAGGCTTGTTTATAATTTAGTTTAATGTAGTTTGAGTCTATCTAATGGTTAAGAATAATAATATGTGTTATTTCTTGAAAATATATAAGTTTAAATTTAAAGAGAGCTAGAGTATGTCTCATACACTTGGCCACGATCTTAAAATTAGGTTATTATTGCTATTATTATAAATATTACAATGTCACTTTAATAAAACATGATTACATGTTATAATCTTAAAATTTAAAATGTGGTAAAGCTATTGTTATTTAAATAAAGTCATGCCACTTGAATTAATTTAATGGATTACTGTTACTATTATAATGAATGTCGGGATGACAATTGAACAAACATGTTTACATTTTATAATCTTAAAATTTGTTTGCATTTTCTTTTAAATGTGGTAAAGCTATTATTATTTAAATAAAATCATTCCATTTGAAATAATTTATTAGTGGTTTGTGAAGTTTAACTAGCAAAACACAAATTATTTGGAAGTTTCCTTAGAGTAGGCCAAAAGCTACAAAACCCTTAAAATGGTAATTTTATCATTTATCCTTTAATTCCAGAGGCGTAAATAGTCCCTCCCAAAGTCTGTCCCTACTAAATATAGTAGAAGTGCATAAGCTTGATATTTTCCTAATATAAAAGTGATGGGTGAAGGAAAAAAATATTGTGGAAGTGATGAGTAAAGTTCTTTGGTATTAGGATATTCTATTCTTAGATATAGTGAGGAGCTATATCACTATTCTCACTCATTGGAGGAGAATGATCCTCTTATGTAATTTATTATTTCTATTATGAGTATTTGGAATAATTCTTCTTTTATGTTTTGGGGAAAAGGGTATCTATATTTAATATTTATGGTCCATATGAAAGGAGACAAGGCTTCTAACATGTTTTTTCTTTCATTGGACCTTCTCAAGGAAGATTGGGTTGTCGGACCTTCTCAAGGAAGATAGGGTCATAATTATAGGAAATTTAAATCTAGGAAGAGATGAATTGTGGGGTGTATTAGCAAGGGTAGATGGAATGGCTCAGTTTTTTAGATCCATCTCGCAAGAGGTTAGACTAGTTTATATGGAAGCAGTCGATATTCAACCTACTTAAACAAACAATTGATATGGAGAGGATGAAGTCTCAAAGAGTCTAGATTTCCTTTTTATCTTAGAAAATATAATATTTGAGCCTATTAGATAAAGAACTTAGGTGGCTTCAAGTGGAGGATCAAATCATTTTCTTATCATCATATAATTAGGGAATAAAGTGCAAAAAATTTCTAGTCTCTTCTATCTTAATCCATGATTACTAGAAGAGAAGTATTTCTAGGGAACTATAAAAAATAAATGGGTTCCCTTCAAATAATATACAATGAAGAATGCTAGTTTCTAGTTTGTGAAAGAAATAAGGTAAAAAAAGATGTATTTTCTAGAGTTACTAATAAAATAAGGATAATGATAAGGAGATGAGATTGGTGGAAGAAGAGATAAAATAAGTTTATGGGAAAATGTGGAAGGTGTCTTCTTAGAGGAATATACAAGAGATTGTCGCAAGGGATGGAGTCAAAAAATACACGTCTACTAGAATGGTAGGAATGAGAGTGGATAATTAAGAGTACGACTATATGGTTAGATAAGGTGGATGAAAAACCAATTTGTTCCATATTTTTATAACAATATAAAAAGGGTTAACACAATGTCAAAAATCGAAGATGATTTAGGGAAAACTATTTAAATAAATTTCTAAAATGCTTTAGGAGTTTCTTACTTCCAATCCCTAGATAGTGAACCTAAAAGGGAAAATATTGTAGAAATATTGAAAATGACCACTTACTTTCCAAGGTTTTTCTCAAAAGAGGATAACAATATAATGTTATAATAAATTTCTAAGGAGGAATTGAAAAAAGTATTATCTTCTTTCAAAAGGGATAAGATCCTATGCCTTCATGGGTGATTTATTGAGTTCTTTACAACTTTTGTGATCTAGTGGAGAAGGATTTCTTGAGAATTACTGAGTATACCTCTATAAATCTTCTAGGTTCTTTGAACTCTAAATTTGTAGAATTGATCTTGAAGGAAGCTAAGCTAACATCATATCATCAGTTTCGGTATATATCTTTGCAACACCATGTATAAACTTATAACTAAAATAATGTTATTTAGAATAAAGGAAAACTTCTCTAAAGTAATTTCTGAAGAGAAAAAGCTGGCTTTTCGCTAAGAGGTATATTTTTTATGTATATTGGAGTAATATAAGGATGGCCACACTCAATCAATACCTGTAGATTTTTACTTGTAGATTCAACAACTTATGTGATATGCTAAAAAAAAGACAAGAATATACCCTACTCATCAGCAGAAATCAAAATTGATCGATGAAAACACTTACTAGAAAAGGGAGAATTTCAATCACACATAACACAATATTTCTTTGGGGAAAGAAAATGCTCAAACACTGACTATATATATTGCATTAACCAGAATATCTCAGAATAAAATACAACGCTTGTTCAACCTTAACAATTCCTGCACAATTATAATCTCTCTTTGCTTCATAAACTAGCTCAAGCCAACACTTAGCCAATTCTGCTACCTTCCAAGCCCCTACTTCCTTGTGCAATCCCTAAGGGAATTAGCTCATATTTGACTGGGAAAATCCCTCACCATAATTTCACAATCCATCATAGGCATTCTATTGATTTCATGTGCGATATGTACAACTCAGAAAATTATACAACTTATAGTACATTGTGCCTGATCTCTAATCTCAAATGGGTCTTCCTCTAAAATAATGTGCATGAGTTATTTTGAGTGAATTATCAATTATCTAATTGATCGCTACATGTGAATCAAATCCAATTTAATTCACTTGATCACTCACTAGTTCCTCCAATAGTTAGTGTTTTCTAAGCAAATCCTCTCTATGGACATAGACGATCCCTGTAGCCCAATGAGTGGGACTAACAACCTAAGTGATAATCTACTAGAAACCTTCCTAATTTACAATTAAATTGAGAGACGAAGAAGATGGCCTACCTTGTTCTGATTCTATCTTGATCCCCTTTGTTGAAGACCTTGAATCACTTGCGTCACAGGCTTGTTCCTACTGCTCACAACGTTTATGCACCTGCACAAGAGATCAAGACACAAAAAGGCATGCAAATACAAATAGAATATTCAAAATAATCCTACTTAACTAATCAAGGAATGTTAAGATATATGATACATGAGCATACACATTAATCGAAAGTGAACCAACAGTTTTATATTAATAGAAAAGAAGGGGAGGCATACAACCAAGCCTTGATGTTGATAGGCTCTCCTTGAATGAATGTCCAAGTCCAAGCTAAGCTCTCCAAGCACTCCTTATTCAAGCCAAATGAGTAGCATATAGGCACAATCTTAGCATAAGGGTGCAAATAGACATAGACCAACCATTTGGGAATGGGAGAGGATGAATATATAGGATGGGAAAGGGAGTTAAGATCTCTCCAAAGATAGGAGTAAGCCTTCATCTCAAGGAAGTAGCTCATAGGGATAATACCAAGAGGCCAAGTTGGGAGAACTCGACCTCATCTATGCCGAACAACCTCTAGCTCACCACTCTGGAAGCTTCTAACTCATGAAGCGTCTCATCCTCTTTGGGAAAATTTCCTTTTTTGGATCATTATGGGTATACAAGAAAATAGAGCAATGATTCAAAAATTAGTGTTTAAGAGCTATTTCCTTTAGGGGAAGCTCAAGGCATTTTCCAATCAATATCTGAGGGAGGATCTGTGATTCAGATATGAATGAGTTCACTGCATTATGGTCATGTTTCTGGCACTTCGGGGTATGTCATAGGGAAGTGTAGGAGGTGTGACAAAATATTGTGTAACAAATGCCCCCTAAAGCATGAAGACAAAACAAGGAGTGATGGCTGAGAAGCTTTATGAGATTTTGCAAGGAAGAGAACAAACACTATGAGGAGACTTGCAAATAAAGGATGCATATACATATACATATCTTATCTCAAAACACGAATATAAGGTATGGGCACAATCAACTGGATGATAAGGACTATATGAAAGGATCGATGGCATGGGCATAGCCATCCAAATGAGGACGATCATATGTAAATCTAAGATCCAAGGTATGGACACAATCAGACAATATAGACGGATCATCATAAATGTAAAGTCCAACGGTATGGTCACAGCCATCCGTATAGCAGAAACATGTGTACAATCATGAATAATACATAACTCCATGTAGCCTGAGTCGTATCAGACAAGGATTAGGGTCTTTCGCTTCAACCCAACCCGATCAAAGTATGAATTCTAACATGCAAATGAATGTGTTGAAGTTGAACATGATAGAAAGCTACCTGATTATTGGCCAATGATGTGGACTATTAACATGCACAAGAGAAACCATCATTAATGATAATGGTTCTCAAGGTACAAAAATACAATTCGTGAATGTGAAAACAAATCTGATGTTGAGCACTCGTGGAATCACCTGATCGAAAGCCAATAGTGAAAACCTATTGTTGGATGCAAAGAACTTGTCATTAAGGCATCTAAGCTCTAAGGTATCAAAAGGGAGTTTCTAAGTTGTCTTCCTGGATAATGAGCTGAAGTCGACAGGAATTGACCCATTTAAGGAGGACCATAATGATTCCCTCATCATTGACATGAAATGAGGAATGAAGTGGAATGAAATGAGTAGGATATAAGACTATGGCAAAGAGTCAAACAATGTATAGGTAATATACTGTAGATATGACTTCTCTTGAACATATCGGCAACACAACTCCAGAGTGTGGCAACATTTGACTCAACATAGGATCAAGGGACATACTAATGAAGTGGAATAATGAAATGAGAGGAAAAATGGATTACCCAAATCTGGAAGGACAAGTGACTAAGTGAGGATGTCCCAAACCCGACACAAGAAATAGATGAGTGTCATGTTTAAGAGCGACATGCTACATATACAAAAGATGTTTCACTTTCACTGCCCCCCCCCCACTATTTCTAGTGAGTACGTCTTTATTTTTACACAAGCTTGAAGAGGATACCATGTGCTTGTTGTATAAGTTCATCCTTCACATGAATCCATCCTGGTAAGTTTTGTGAGCATTAGGAAGGAGAAACTCAGTATCTTCATGGTGACAAGTCTTTCGTCATTTAAGTTTTACAAGTCTGACGGAAGAGTAACTCGATAACTTTTTCATATTTAGAGAGTTTGAAGAATAGACGAAAAATAAAACTCCATCAGGTCCCTTTTTGTAATTTGTCTCTCCAGCCCAAAAAGCTAGAAAACAATATTCGAGAGAACCTATTGACCATATCGACCAAGGTGTACCTTTTTCATAAATATTCAATCCCAGCCCGAAAAAGGGGTAAACTTATATTGATACGATGTCAATTCATTTAATTTAATGAGTTCGGAAAGACAAGTAGTCAACAATCTTTTCATATTTCGAGAGTTAGAAAAGAGCTTAAAGATGACTCTACCTAGAGGAATAGATGGTATAAAATAACAACAACTGGTTTTGGTAATGATGGAATTGCTCAAAACATGTAATGGTCAAGAGTCTGGCTAATAAGATCACTCATCACATATGTTCCTCAGGCAAGGGTCAAACAATCAAGTAAAAGCATATGATTGGCTAAAGAGATGGTGATGACGGAATGAAAAAACCAGGCTCATATGGCAAAAATTTGCTGATAAAAATGGCAATCACAAGATGTAAAGTGGGAATGGTTTCATTTTTACACAAGCTTGAAACACGGGAAAAAAATATGCTTGGATTTGGTTTCATTTTTTTACATAAGCTTGGAACATAAACAAATTATGCTTGGATTTGGTTTTATTTTTACACAAGCTTGAAATAAAGATAAACTATTCTTGAGATGAGTTTGCATGCCCCCAACATAATAACTCAATTCAAGGTACATGCCCCCCATGCTTCATCTCATTCACCAAAGTAGACTACTAGTTACTGATAGGTGGATGGAATGAAGGTTCACTTACAAGATCAAGTAAAAGACTTGACTGGGACTTTATGAGATCTAATTAAAGACTCGAATTGGAAGGGGATTTGCTTCATTTTTTAATGAGATTGACACAAGTAAAAGAACCATGCTCATGAGGACCTATTTCATTTTCTAATGAGGTTGACATAGTAAAAGAACTATCCTCATGGAAACCTATTTCATTTCTTAATCAGGTTTACATAGTAAAAGAACTATCCTCATGGCCCTTGTTTCATTTTTTAATGAACTTGAGACAAGACAAGGAACTCTACTCCAGGATACCTTTATCACAACCCAAATGAGGCTAGGGTTTCGAAGAGTTTCTCATCAGATGGGAGAATAACACTCTTGAAGGGATACATGTCTAGAGATCCAAATGAAAAATTGGGCTCCAATGCCCCTAGTGCATGGAATATTACATCAACGATTGGATCATCAGTAGATGTGGGCATGCAATAGGTGGTCACATAATTAACCTGTGGCAGGGGTGATACTGCTTGCATATGAGAACCATTTAGGGATGATGCTTGAGTGGGAGCTAATTCAGGACCAATGAATGTAAGTTGATCAATGATCACAATGCTTCTTGCATGAGGGAAACACATCACTTGAAAGAGAGAAGAAAAAAGAAACCCCATGATGTAAACATAGTCACGACCAAGGAGTAGATTAAATCTGAACATGTCCTCAATAACCATCACATCTATATAGACATTATTCCCTCCCAAAATAATAGGAAAATTAGGAAGGATCCCTAATAGTTGACGGGTTCCTCTGTTAAAAGCTAACAGATTCTGGGTGACGGGGTCAACCTGAGGAGAACCTAAAGCTTGCCAAGCAATTGAGGACAGGATGTTAATAGATGCACCCTCATCTATGACTATGCTAGGTACGACCATATGATAAGCATGTACTGTAATATGGAGAGGCACATAAGATGGAAGACAATATCCTTCCAGTCAACTCTAAAAAAAAGGAGTGACTACACTACTTGGAGGGGGTGTTGTAGGAATGAGAAAGTTGCTCTCTTGCTCGATGGGAATAGGAGAAATTCTCTCATGAACCTTGGGAATAGGAGGATTTCCCTCTAGTTCATTCAAAACTAAACAAACCAAAGGAACCTGAGTAGTATGAGGTTCACTCTCTACCGTAAAGGTATGGTTAACTGAAGGTGGAGTTAGGTCGACCATTTTATCAACAAATGGTTAATCGAGAATGGACTCACAAGATACACTTTTAGAGAAAGTGGGGTTGACCAAAGATGACTTTTTTTGAGCAGTAAAAAGGGTCTTTTTCACCTCTATTTACCCTACATTAATTATCAATCCAGGTATGATTTTTTATCTCAAAGAGTGTACTCAGTCTGAGGCAGTCACTTGTCAAGACTAATGCTAGTAGTATAGCACTTTTGCAAAAGTAACAAAATGTTGGAAACAAACTCTAAATGTAATGACAAGAAGTTGAAATGCTTGTAACTAAATCATTCATTTAAGAAAATACAACACTTCATCAGGCAAGGGTGCAGTGATGATAAATATTCCCTTTGTAAACTGATGCAATTGAAAAGAAATCAAGGAGAAGATCATCAATCAAGGAACTGGACAACAATAGTCAATGTTCACTACAGTTTCAGATCATTCTGTTCACACCAAAGCAATTACTTGAAATGATAATTCAAATAATAGGAAAGGGAACAACAACTAATCTACTTAAAAAGATTGAACAACGAAGCTTTAACCTATAGAAATGAATGAAGCAGTAATTGTAATCTACAGGAATTAAGCAACAATATTTATCTTAGAAATGATTTGAATAGAAAATCGAAAATGGAACAGCAAACTAAAGTGAGTTATGAAATATAGAACAACAACTTGAATCAAATGCAAACTCACAACAAACTAAATCGAATATTGCACACAACGTATCTATACTGAAGGAAGCACTAATCTGAGTTTCGGCATAACAAATATTAACCACAGTTCTGAAGAAACAACAATTGCGGTTACCATGGAACAGTAATCCCAATGAATAGCAATCACACTTGGAGGTAAACTGTAGATAAATAGAGAATAGTGCCGATTTATAAATACACAACACTATTACTCTGCAAACGAATAGTAATGGTAATCTGTAAGGAACATCAATGTTATACAATAATATCAATCTATAAACGAACGACAATGTGATATAAATTCATAATGAATAGAATAATGTTCTAGCTACAGAGGATAGCCTTACTATTCAAATATGAGTGAAATATAACAAAACTAATACATGAAATAATAAGGAACAACATATTACTGAACAAAGTAAATAAGAGAAATCAAAGCACACAGGACTTGGAATTGGAAAATAATGATATATGAAGCAAGTGATCCACCAGGGCCAGGCCCTTAGCCTCCAAGGACGCACTGTTGTGATTACTCCAGAATCAAAGATGGAACAACAACATAGTTTATGTATTAATCATCAAAACAGATTTACAGTAATTGCTCTTTAAAGAGAGTCGATGATCAAAGTTTAAGTTACCATAGTGAATTTCATAAAACAACAATAATCTGTCCCCTTGGGCTAGCAATGCTATCCCTTTCTATAGTAGCTAGGTAGAAATACCAAAGGTACATATATTCTTTAAGGTAGTGATCCCTCAGGATCAAAGGATCCTGAGGGATTCGCCATATCGTTATTTCTCAGTTATCTCTTCATTATCTTGCACCGATTTGGTATCTCCTCTTCCTTTTCCTAGCTTATGTGCTCCAATCTGGATTTCCTCGTTTGGATGTGGTTCCTTGTGAAAGGGACATCAGTTTATTTCATATTGTATTTTCCTATAGAATGGTGATCTTCCACTTTATTCCTTTTCTGCATATGAAAAAGTAATAATTAGTCATTTTACGTTACTCACAAATTCTTCTAAACTTTATCATATTCTTTCATTATATGTCCATTTCATAATGTAAAGAAGTTATAAATTAAAGGAAAAGATAACGAAATAAGTGGCAATTACATACCTTCTCTAATGCTCAACACACCCCCCTGCTTACTCTTTTTCATGCCCCATGAAAACATTGTAATTGACATGCAAGGTAGTTAGGGAATAGGTTGGAGAATGGTTTTCAGTAGGTGGTCTACAACCATGATGCTAGCTAAGAATTCAAAAATATGCCCTGTCTGACCTTCAGGCATTTCATATGAGGCTCTATATCGTGGTGCAGGATGCCAAATGACTGGACTTCAGAACCTACAGCCTAACCAAGACGGGCCTTCTCTCAAAATGAGGTCACCATAGATACCCAAGCAGTCAGCAGCTAGCTTAAAATTATCATAATTGAATGGTTCTTTGTTCTGGATATTCTGATTAGAAGTCTAGTATCAGAATTTGGCTACTGCTATGGCAAGATATTTGATGGTAAAGAAGTATTCTACCCCTTGTCGGATGACTGTTGTGTGAATAGGTCCTAATGCCTCGATCACTCCCTGAGTTCTCATTAGGCTCCTATGTTTATTCCATAGTTGCAGTGGGTCTCTAGGTTCACCCATCACCCATAGATCTAATCCATTCTCTTGTCTTTGAAAGACATTATAGGCTTTAAGCCACTTTATTGATTAACACCAAAATAAATAAATTCCTGCAATTGGACATCACCCATAAAAGGGCTAGGGTTCTACTCTATTTCTCCATCTAATACAAGATTGTGCAAATAAAATTCACATAACAATCATTGAACTTTCACCCCGTAATGATTACAATAGTTTATGAAGTCATAAATGGTTTTTATCTCTATAGGTACTCCTGCCTTGATAGCTTTAATTTTCAATTGTAAATATCTTTCCATTAAAAACAAAGCATAGTTTCTGATAGGTGCTCTACATGCTAGAACGTCAGTATATAGAGAACATAAGGTATCCATTTGTTTGATGAATACGTCTAGTCTATGGGTTACATTTTTGACTCTTTCATCTACCTTTCGCCATCCTTCAAAGGCCTGGCTTTCTGATGTGTTAATGTTCTTCAGCTGCTGTTGTAATTTCTCATATTTTTCTTGAGGAACAGTCTGCTCTGTAAGTTTTTCTATTGTTTGCTGGGATTGTACCAAATCTTTTTGCAGA
The DNA here is from genome assembly GCA_000404065.3 of Pinus taeda. Taxonomy (NCBI): domain Eukaryota; kingdom Viridiplantae; phylum Streptophyta; class Pinopsida; order Pinales; family Pinaceae; genus Pinus; species Pinus taeda. The sequence goes on from APFE031097702.1 coordinate 67,056, forward strand.
GTTACTATCCTCAGGTCATTATCCAACATGATAATCTTGGGCTGGAGATCTACTTGGATATCCTTATTACGACATATCGTCTTTATGGTCTGAGTTTCCTTCTCGCTAGAGGACAGTGTCACTGTCTGGATTTCCTTATCATAGGCTAATACATTATCTGTTTGTACTTCTACATGTGCAATAGCCAGATGTTGTTCCTTTCGATATTTGAATGATAGGTTGGACTTGAGTCCTCTTGGTCTTTTTTTGAAGGGGTTTTGCCTGGGTGGTTACACGCTTTACCACAGAGGTTCCTTTTGATTTCTTCCCCATTTTCAGGACTCTTATCTGTTGTCGAAGTTTCTTAATTACGTTAAGCAATCTCTACTATTCCTTTCGAAATCTTTTAATTTCCTCTATTTTCTTAGAAGGAACAGCCATTCTCTTACTCAGACCTAGGCTTTGTACTGCAAGTATTGTACCTTCGTCTTGGCCAATTTTCTTATTTTCTTCTTGGGGTGCTTCTTCAGTGTTCTGCTGGTCAAGTTTTTCAGGGGTAGAAACCCTAGTTTGTTCTACTGTCTCCTGGGCAGCTTCTTCTTCTACCTCCTCTTCATTGTGGAATTATTCAGGTGTATTCTGACTAGGAACAGATTGTTCCTCTCCCTCATCCTCATCACTCTTCTCCCCAGATACATCCTGATCATGAGCAGAGTGATCCTCTTCTTCTTCCTCCTCATCACCGAGTTCCTCAGATGCACTTTTATCATGAGTAGAGTGCTCCTGTGGTCCTTCTTCAGTATGGGGGTTGAGTGGGCTGTGAGGGTGGACATATTCACCTATATTGGCTAGAATTTGGGCCAATTCATCTTCTTGCAACAGGTTTTGCAGTAGACTTTCACTACATTGATATGTTTCCTCTCCTTCTTCCTGACTATATTTCTCAGTCTCCTCCTGAGGTTATCCTTCATCATTTTCCTCCAATTCTTTTTCATTCTCCCCACCTTCCAATTGTGGGGGTTTCTCATCTCCTAAATCATGTATTTCCACTAGTTGACTAATGTTTCCCTGGGAATTTCCCAGCATTCCTCTAATCCTTTCCAATCTAACAAATTTTCTTCATTTCAGTGGTCTGCTTGATGTACTGGCAATATGTTTTCCCATCTATCGCGAAAATCAATTCTTCTCAACTGCTCTACTGTTGGGCAAGACTATAGCTGACTATCAGTCATATTAACCCATGGTGGCTTATTACTGACTCTACATGGCGATATTTCTTCATGCTTCGGGAAACATCGTGTAATGAAAAATTTAAAAACGCAAGCAAATTCACAACACATTTTTGCTTTAACACGACTAAAAGTTTGAGATGGTGTGGTCTGACCACATCTTTCCTACCATTGCATGTGATGTAGCTCTAGATAATTCTTGCCAATTCTGCCCATGGCTCTCCCAAAGTTGCCAGCAGAACTCCTCTCCCCTTTACAGTAAGGTTTTTCCCTTCATCCTGGAAGATGGTTGTGGCGTCTCACAATATCACCTTTTTCAGAGTCCACACAGGTCCAGTGGCTAGCAGTCCCGAAACTTCTACAGTTATGTCATTAGTGACTGCTATCTATCTCCCTCTCACCATGGAATGATTTTCTTACAAGTTCTACAGAAACTCAATTGCCACCATCTCGTTGGATTGTTGTAGACGATTAAGATAAGCTATCCATCCTACCCTTTCTAGGATTTCTCGTGCAGCATTGGAGACCATCAACACCTATGGTTCACTACAAATTGATCTTCCTCCCATCTTATTCATGCTTAGCACACTGTAAAAAAAAACAGAGATGGCAATGAAACAGCGCGCTGCTCAAATTTTTAGCTCACTGCTAAGAAAACATACAGAAAGATGATAGAATAGCAAGTTGTTCAAATTTCTAACTTAATACTAATTTTTTCATAGCAAAACATTGAAATGGCTTCGGAATAGAAAACCATGCATATTGGGAAACAAAATACCGTTAAGTCTTGCTCTTCCCGAGTCATAATTCTTCCGAATGATGAGCTGACACGTATGCTAGCAAATTATGGAGATCATCCATGCCCCCCTGCAATACGATAGGTCGCCCTCGGTCATCAAATAAATGAGCAGTGTGCTAAACTGCCATAGTATAGAGTAATAAAGGAACAACGTATAGAGATATGCCATGTTTACAAAAATGAGCGGATTACCAAAATTGAGACGTATGATAGAATCGTTAATAAATATGGAAATGCCGTGATATGATGCAAGAAATGGAGGATAGGATAGTTGACATGGATAAAAGTTCTCATGCAGTCATTATTGACTTTTACCTTCATAATTGATTTGTAAATGATTTTCATGTATCAAAGGTTTGAAAGCGTTATATACATAATCTCATTTGAACTACATATAAATATATAAGAAGAAGGGTTTTATAGTTACTATTGGTGTATAAGAAATATGACTTCAATACCATCAAAAGAGCTCCGTTGCCCACAGGTGTCCATAACCTTCACATAGTTGTTTATTTCACCCTTGGAACCATAATCCTTTGTGTATGCCTAGGAAAGTGTTGTGCAATGTCATAATAGAGGCCATTTTGCTGGCTTGGTAACTGGATGAACCACAATGCCATTCACTAGGAAGGAGTGAAAGGTGTGCAGGCTGGCTCATGATGAGACCTCTTATTCCAAGGACTTTTTATCTTTCTTATGTGCCTCTTGGATCACATCCCTAGTGTGGTGGCCATAGTGGGAATGTCACTTCACTTTCTTCTCTATGATCATGGTAGGTTGGCTCTTAATGAGACCCCCTATCCTTCATTTGACAAATCATGTGAGAAATCATATAGATAGGCGTTTTTCCCTTCCTTCTTTTGTTTTATATTGCACTTTTCATATTTATATACAGAGGGTGGTTCAACACTCCTTAAGAGTAGGGATGGTGGAAGAAGTCTAAACATCTCAATAGAGAAAAATATGCCCTTATTCTTATTCAGTAATAATGATCAAAGGGAATTATGGGGATTTAGAAAGAACCATCATGATAAAAATAATCAATCATATTGGTATTAGTAAAATAATGACAGCAAGGTGATAAATAGTTTTTTCCTCCCTTCTTTTATCTTAACAATTCAAAGCAATTTCTTTTAAAGATGATGATTTTGATGTGATTTGCTAATTTCAATATCCTCTAGTTTTTGTGTTCTTGCATACATGTATAATTGTTGCCTTAAATGACCATTACTCACAAAAAATCCTCTAAATGGTAAGACACATATACACAAAAAGAAGAAAAATGCATTCCAAAAATGTTGTTCTCATGATGGAACAACTGTTGTTAGAGCAAAAGAATATTTTCACACAAAAACCGCAAGAAAAAGGGAAAAAAATGCTTGAAACCGCTATTCCTTGAGAGGAACAACAACTGTTGCTTAATCAGAACAACAAAGAAAGCAAGCACAATCAAGAAAAATGTGAAAATGTTGTTCCTTCAGAAAGGAACAACAAAAAATGAAAGTGTTGTTCCTTCAGAAAGGAACAGTAGAAAACAAAAGTGTTGTTCCTTCGAAAAGGATCAACAGAAAATGAAAGTGTTGTTCGTTCAAAAAGGAACAACAGAAAACGAAAGTGTTGTTCCTTCTAAAAGGAACAACAAAAAAACAAAAGTGTTGTTCCTTTGGAAAGGAACAGCAGAAAACGAAAGTGTTGTTCCTTCGGAAAGGAACAATAGAAAAACGAAAGTGCTATTCCTTCAAAAAGGAACAACAGAAATGCTGATATGTTGTTCCTTCCAAAAGGAACAACAAAAATGTAGAAGTGTTGTTCCTTCAAAAAGGAACAAAAAACCATAAAAGTGTTGTTCCTTCAGAAAGGAACAACAAAAAGGTGGAAATGTTGTTCCTTCGGAAAGAAACAACAGAATGCAAAAGTGTTGTTCCTTTCGAAAGGAACAACAAAACAGTGGAAATGTTGTTCCTTTGGAAAGGAATAATAGAATTCAAAAGTGTTGTTCCTTTGAAAAGGAACAACAAAACAATGAAAATGTTGTTCCTTTCGAAAGAAACAACAAAATGCAGAAGCGTAGTTCCTTCGAAAAGGAACGGTAGAATGGTGAAAATGGTATTCTTTCTGAAAGGAACAACAAAGTGCAAAAATTGTACAAATGCAGAAATATGTACAGAAAGTAATTTACACAAGCAAAACAAAAGAATTATTTACAAAATTTAAAAGCAATCAAATCACTTAGTGAACCAAAGGTGATGAAGAGTTCTCTTCCTCAGCTAGAATCTGCATGTCAGAGTCTTCTCAGAGTTGCTAGTAGAAGGATTCCTGAGTAAGTGGTTTGCGGTACAATAAAAATTGGTGGCCATTTGCTTTAAAGATGTGTCCAGATCAGTCATTGGTGGTTAAAGTAATGGTGCCATTATCATGTACCTTCTAGATTTCATATGGTCCCAGCTAGCGAGTCTGAAGTTTCCTTAGAAAATCCTGAAACATGGAATCGTAGAGGAGCACCCAATCTCCTTCGTGGAAGACATTCTTTTTTATGAGGGCGTCATGCCATTTTTCTCTCTATTGTTGGATTAATGCAATATTTTGAAGAGTGAGAACTTGATTTCATCCAGCTTGTTGATTTGCTGTAGTCTATTAATCTGGGCCTCGTTTAAATCTAGACCGACTTCTTGTGTTGTTCTCAATGTTTGTATTTCGAATTCTATTGGAAAGATGTGTTCCTTTCCAAATACTAGCGGATATGGTGAATGACCGGTAGTGTTTATCCATGTTGTTCTGTATGGCCACAAGGATTCTGGCAATCTTGTAGCCCAATTGTGTCTATGTGACGCAATGATTTTTGTTAGTATTGCTTCTATTACTTTATTCGTGCTCTCTACTTGGCCATTTTCCTGTGGGTGTTATGAAGTGGTAATTTTCTGCTAAATATGATAGTTTTTTAGTGTTGCAACAATTTTATTACCAGCAAATTGCAGTCCCTGTCCATGATTATGTCTCTTGGGAGGCCATATCGTACAAATATATGGAATAGGAAATGAATGACGAATCCTCTGTAGCTCTTGGAAGTGCCTCTGCTTCGACCCATTTGGTCACATTTTCCATTACTACCAAAATATATGTTTTTTGGTTTGATGATGGGTTGATCAAACCAACAAAATCGAGTCCCCAACGCTCGAATGGTTCAATGACTAGCTGTGGGTTCAAGGGAATTTCGTCGGACTATCCAGGGTATCCTGCTCTTTGGAAACTGTCATAAGCTTGCAAAAATTTCTTTGCATCTTTGAAGATTATTGGCCAGTAATACCCTGTTTGCAAAACTTTGTGACCAGTTCTTTGATCTGCGAAATGTCCGCCACACGGTCCGTCATGATATGCTTTCATAATTTCAAATATTTCATCTTCACGGACACATCTTTTGATGTGCATATTTTCCCCTGTATGAAATAGGTACCCCAATCCAAGAAAACTGTGTACTACGCTACACAACTTGCTTTCGTTTATTGGGGGTTATATGTTTTGGTAATTTGCCTATTGCTAAATAATTCGCAACATTAGCATACCAGGGTGTTTTGATAGTAATATCAAACAAATGTTCATATGGAAATTGATCTTTGACTGTTGCTACGTCCACTGGCTTTGGCATTCATGAGAGAATGTTAGCTACAGGATTTTCTTTCCTAGGTCAATCTTTTATTGTGATTTCGAATTCCTACAATAAAATCGACCATCTTGTTACTCCACCATTTGTAATTGGTTTATTTGCTAAATATTTTATGGCAAAGTGATCTGTATATAAAACAACAAAATATCCAGTGATATAATGCCTAAATTTATTTACAGAGTGTATTACAGCTAAAAATTACTTTTCAGTAACAATATAGTTTAACTCAACAGGAGACAAATTCTTGCTAATATAAGAAATTGCGTATGGTTTTTTGTCTTCATCCTGCCCAAGGACTGCTCCAATAGCTGTGTCTGAAGCATTTGATGAAATTTGAAATGGTAGGTCCCAATTTGGACCTCTGAGCACTTGGGCCGTTGACACAAGCTTTTTCATATCCTCAAAATCATGGTCACATTTATCTTTCCAAACAAAATCAACAGTCCCCATTAGTGTGTATAGGGGTGTAGCTATTTGAGAAAAAATTTCTATAAATCTCCTATAATAACCAGAAAATCCAAGAAAACTGCGTACCTCTGTCTGTGTGGTAGGAGTAGGTATTAACAAAATTATTTGAAGTTTGGCCGGATCTACCTGTATTCCAGCTGCTGAGATATAATGACCTAGGATGAGTCCTTCAGTCATCATCATATAGCATTTTTCATGGCTCAGGTAGAGTCTGGTGGCGATACATCATTGCAACACCTTTTCCAACGTGTCTAGTGCTGGGTTGAAATCATCTCTGTATGGTGTGAAATCATCCATGTATACTTCGAGCCCTTCATTTATTAAATCTGAAAAGATGTTGAGGATAACCCTTTGAAATGTGGTAGGGGCATTGCATAGGCCAAAGGGTAAAATTCTATAGGCAAACGTTCCTCAAGGATAAGTAAAAGTAGTTTTGTCTTGGTCTTTAAGGGAAATCTGAATCTAATTGTATCCAGTGAAGCCATCCAAGAAAGAAAAGAATTTATTACTAATGTATCTAATACCTGGTCAATGAATGGAAGGGGAAAGTGGTCTTTTTGGGTTGCTTTATTTTATTCTCTATAATCTACACAAATCCTCCACTTTCCATTCCTCTTTGGCACCACTACAAGTGGAGAGACCCATTTTCTATCGAGGATAGGATAAATAAAGTTTACATCTAAAAGTTTTTGTAGTTCAGCTTTCACAATGTCTTTTAAATGAGGGTTAAGTCTTCTTTGGGGTTGGCGAGCTGGTCTTGCATCATTTTCTGTATAAATGTGGTGTGTACATCACTGGGGATCGATTCCCTTCATGTCCAGATAATCCCATGCAAATGATTCCTTGTATTTTCTTAGTAGTTGGATCAGCGTCTCTTCTTGTTCAGGAGTCAGGTTATTATTGATGTTTAAAGTTTTCCTTGGCTCAATCTCTATAGTTTTTCTATTTGAAACAGAGGTAGTAGGTATTGTTTGATCATGAGTGTCTTTAAGAGGGTCATCTTCTAATTCATTATCAAATGCTGCCTCTATCATGTGACATTGTATGTGGGGTCTGGCTTCAGCTTGGTTAATACAGTTGTTAATAACATCATCCTTTGTTTGATCTTTGAAATCGAGGGCATCTTCTATAGTTAATGGGGATCTAATATTTTCGGTAAGGTATGATACATGATGTTTGTTAGTTTTTATTATTGTTACACTTCGCTGGGTTGAAGGGTATAGGGCTAGATTCTTGATATTACTGCCTCTAGTTATGGTCATGCTACCTTGTCGGCAGCCAATGTAAGCATCAACGGTTGCAAGCCAAGGTCTGCCTAAAATTAACGGATGTCCATCAAGTTGGTTTTTTGGGTTTATTATCAGAAATTCAATAGGATATTCCCAAGAATCAATGGATACCATGATATCATGTAGTTTTCCTTCCAGCCTAACCATTGGTTGGTCAGCCAGTTCTAATAAAGTGGAAGTTGGTTCTACTGATGTAATGCCCAATTTTTGACAAGTGGTGGTTGTTAAGATAGTAATTGCAGCCCCTAAATCAACTAAGGCATTTGAAAAGGTTTTTCCATTGATTTGCACTGTTACTATTGGATTTCCTAGGTCTTCATATTTGACAGGTGCTTCTCTTCCTGATAACAGGTTAGATAAGGTGCCAACTACTTGGACTGTTGGGTTATTTGTTATTCTCCTCCTTGGTTTTTTTATACATAGCTCTTTGATGGTATTTGCTTATATTGGGATATCTTGGATGGCTTGGACGAGTGGGATTTTTATGTACAAATTCTTAAGTTCTCCCAGAATATCAAAGTCAGGATGTTCTATAGGACGCGGTATAATTAATCATTGTAGGAATGGGGAAGGAGATGTGGTTGCTTGGTCATGAGTCTATTTTCTGACCACATATTTTTCTTGTAATGGTTGTTCTACGGGTAACTGATTTTCAACTTGAGAATTTTTATCTCCCTTAGTCTCTATAATGTGCCCAAACCTTAATTGAAGGTCATTACACTCCCTTAGATCGGTTTCTAGCTCTGGTGTTTCAATTATTTGAATGGATTGTACACCGGTTTGTTATTTGGGGTTGGGTTGGGTTGGGCTAGGAGTTGCAGTCTTAAATTGGACTAGGGATGTTGTTGTAGTGCTGACAGTGTAGGTTGAGGGAGTGGAATGGTTCCTACTGGCTGATTCATTGGTTTTTGCTAGTTTGTCTGCCAAGCTTGACTCTGTGAAGTGGGAGGGGACCATTGTGCTGGATACGCATTATTTTGCCAATATGGTGGGGCGTAGGGAAAATATGGCCAATTACGTTGGCTTGCTTGATTCGGCCATGGTGATGATGAAGGAAATGGTTGTTGTGACCAATTTGAGAAGGGAGGTTGATTTTGCCACATTGTATTATATTGTTGAGCATGATATTGTGGAGGTTGGAAAGAAGAAGCTGGATCGGGGAACATACTTGACTGTCACGACTGCCATTGACAACACTGATTAAGTAGGTACACCGGTTCTGGTTCTTCTTCTGCTTCTTTGTATACTTCTTTCAAACTAGGAAGTGAGGGACAACTCTCTATAGAGTGGTCTTTTGTACAAATGGCGCAAACTTGAACCGCATCTAATGGGCACTCTTTGTTGGCTGTGTTTCTTTCTACATCTAGGAGAGAATATTTCCAGATTTTGCTCTACCTCTGCTTGTTTCTATTTGGCTTGCATAATATCAAGTTGCGTTGTGAGAGTCCCCAATATATCAATTTTGAGATTTTCTAATAAATTTCCAATTTCCACGTGAGTTACTCCTTCTCCAGAGATCTTGTTGTCCCTTGTAAACCTGTCATGTTCCACTGGTTTTAGTCTTGTGCTTCCTTGTGAGCTCCTGATACATAAATCAATGATGTTAGCAAAATCTTCTTGATAGATGTCTCCTTTTCCCATAATATTCAGTGTTTCAATCCATTGTTCCTTCATACCTTTAATTAATTTTTTTTTTAATACATTGTCAGGTAAGGGAAATGATGCATAAGGAGATCTTTAAAGATTATACTGAAAATTTCAACATATTTTTCTAGTGTTCCATTAGGTCTAGCTACCATCTAAAATATTTCATCTTTTAACTCTCTGGATCTACAATAATCCTGATATTTTTCAGGAAAGCACCTTTCATCTAACCCCAGTCATTTATAACACCTCCACCCAACCCCATAAACCATCGTAAAGCAGCTCCATTTAATGTAGAGGGAAATAGTTTCAGCTTTTGGGGGTCGGTGGTATAGTCATATCCTATGCACATCACATCAAATTCAAACAAAAATGCATCTAGGTCTTCCGATGTTAGGCCATGAAATGTAGGGATATGCTGGAGAGGAATTGCCTTCATAGGTGCATTAACTGTAGTATCTACAATGGGATATTGCAGTGTGGAGGTTTGAGTGTTTGGCTGGTTCTAGGCCATTTGGACAAATATGTGCCAATAACCTTCTAGGATTTCTAGGAGGGTATTCCTAAGTTGGTTAGACAGAGCAGGGATGGCCTTAACAACACTTCCTTTGTCTGGGATGATGAGAGTTCCTAATGTCTGGGAGGGTTTTATCTCTTGAGGTTCTTCAACTTCGTTCTGAATGATTTTTTCAACACTTCCCTTATCTGTGCTGCTTAATGGCTGAATTACTCCAAGAGAAGACCTTGGTTCTTCAGTTTCCCCTATTTCACCTCTCCCTTCACAGAGATTACTAAGGTTCCCCTCTTGCAATGATTTTTGGCTAAAATTCTCAATTTCTTGAAAATCTAGCTGCTCAATTTGGTTGTGCACCTTAGCAAAGGCTACAGATGGTGATCCTATGGCTTGAAGGGAACTAGTAGGTTGTCTAGAAGCAACTTTTCTAGGTCCTATTGAAGGCCAAGATTTTTCTTTTTTGAGGATTTTGTCTATAAAGGTCGATTGACCCCCTTAGCTTTATCAGGCTTGGGTAGTGATTTAGGATTCTTTTCAGGCTTTTTCTGCTTAGTCATGCACACAGATCAAATGCTGATTTCTACCCAAAACAACAACAAATCTGCAGGAAAGCAGGTAGGGGAGCAGGGGTGTTATGTCCTTTGTACGCAGGTTCTTACCTTCCATTTTAAAACCCAATTCTTTCCTAGCAGGTACTTACACTACTCTGAAAAACCAAATGGCTACACTCTTCCCCAACAACAATGCGAAAATGTCGAGCATTAAAAAGGGTATTTTTCACCTCTATTTACCCTAAATTAATATTCAAGCTAGGTATGATTTGTTATCTCAAAGAGTATACTCAGTCTGAGGTTGTCACTTGTCAAGAGTAATGCTAGTAGTATAGTGCTTTTGCAAAAGTAACTAAATGCTAGAAACAAACTCTAAATGTAATGACAAGAAGTTGAAATGCTTGTAACTAAATCATTCATTTAAGAAACTACAACACTTCATCAATCAAGGGTGCAGTAATGATAACTCTTCCCTTTGTAAACTAATGCAATTGAAAAGAAATCAAGGAGAAGATCATCAATCTGGGAACTGGACAACAATAGTCAACGTTCACTATAGTTTTAGATCATTCTGTTCACACCAAAGTAATTACTTGAAATGATAATTGAAATAATAGGAAAGGGAACAACAACTAATCTACTTAAAAAGATTGAACAATGAAGCTTTAACCTATAGAAATGAATGAGGTAGTAATTGTAATCTACAGGAATTAAGAAACAATCTTTATCTCAGAAATGATTTGAAAAGAAAACTGAAAATGTAACAACAAACCAAAGTGAGTTATGAAATATAGAACAACAACCTAAATCAAATGCAAATGCATAGAAAACTAAATCGAATATTACACACAACGCATCTATACTAAAGGAAGCAGTAATCTGAGTTTCAGCATAACAAATATTAACCATGGTTATGAAGAAACAGCAACTGCAGTTACCATGCAATAGTAATCCCAATGATAGCAATCAGACTTGGAGGTAAACCGTAGATAAATAGACAATAGTACCAATTTGTAAATACACAACATTGTTACTCTGTAAATGAATAGTAATGGTGATATGTAAGGAACACCAATTTTATACAATAGTATTGATCATTCTATAAAGGAACGACAATGCGATATAAATTTAGAATGAACAATATAACGTTCCAGTTGTAGAGGATAGCCTTACTATTCATATATGAGTGAAATATAATAGAGCCAATACATGAAATAATAAGGAACAATAGATTACTGAACAAGGTAAATAAGAGAAATTAAACCACACACGACTTGGAATTTGAAAATAATGGTACATGAAGCAAGTGATCCACCAGGGCTGGGCCCTTAGCCTCTAGGGATGCACTGTTGTGATTACTCCAGAATCAAAGATGGAATACCAACAGAGTTTATGTACTAATCATCAAAATAGAGTTACAGTAATCACTCTTTAAAGAGAGTCGATGATCAAAGTTTAAGTTACAATAATGAATTTCATAAAACAACAATAATCCGCCCCCTTGGGCTAGCAATGATGTCCCTTTTTATATCAGCCGGGCGGAAATACCAAAGGTACAAATATTCTTTAAGGTAGCAATCCCTCTGGATCAAAGGATCCTGAGGTATTCGCCATATCGTTATGTCTCAGTTATCTCTTCGTTCTCTTGCGTCGATTTGGTATCTCCTCTTCCTTTTCCTAGCTTATGTGCTTCGATCTGCATTGCCTCATTTGGATGCGGTTCCCTGTCAAAGGGACAACAGTTGATTTCATCTTGTCTTTTCCTTTAGAATGGCGATATTCCACTTTATTCCTTTTCTGCATAGGAAAAAGTAATAATTAATCATTTTATGTTACTCACAAATTCTTCTAAACTTTATCATAATATTTCACTGTATGTCAATTTCATAATGTAAATAAGTTATGAATTAAAGGAAAAGATAACAAAATAAGTGGCAATTACATACCTTCTCTAATGCTCAACAACTTTTGATCAATCACTTGATCAACTAGTGAAGGATAAGGGGAAATCTTTCGATACCCAGTCGGAAGACGAGGTTGATAAGTTGTAAGGTTTTCCAATGCTTTGGAAGCTTCATCCATAAGAGGACAAAGTTGAATGGGATGATTACCTTTACACAACTTACAATGAAATATAATTATTCCCTTTTTCCCATGAGCTTTACTATTACTAGTTGAAGGTTTATCATTAGCATGGTCTCTAGAGGTTGTTGACAAAGGTTGATCTGAACTTGTGGACAACACTTCTAAGACCTTGGGAATATTAGGACAATTCTGAAGAAGGTGGTCAGCCTTACATAACATGTAAGGGAATTTTACTTTTCGGCGTTGGTTGGAAGATGTTTCTTCAATAGTTTCAATGGTAGCAATGGATTCTTGGTTGCCCCCTTGCTTATTTTGCTTCTTAGTTTCCGTTCTCTTCTTCTTCTTCTTACCTTCTTGGTTACTAGAATCCAGAATTTCATAAGGCGAAGAGGAAGAACAGGGTAAAGAATTAGGCAAAGAAGGTGAGAGGTCAAATTTAAGATCAACATGAATTTGATGTTGTTCAAGTGGAGGAGAACTAGGTTCAACAGAAGTTTGGACACTCAGAACCACTGAGGTAAAAAATAACCAAATTCAGAGACCAATGGTTAATCCAAGAAGGGACAATGTTGCCATATAAGGAGCACCAAAATTTCCAAAAGAAGGAAAAGGACTACAATTTCCATCAGAGGGGTTTCCTTGACTAGTAGACTCAGGAAATGTTGCCATTGGTATCAACCTAAGATCTACAAAGGAGTATTTCCTCAGGAAGGATGTTGTTCTGTGGTCAATTTATTGATTTTAGAACTTTAACAAAAGTAAATAAAAAACAGGTAATATAGGCAAAAGGGTTTACCAAGTATCCGTGAACCACAATATACACCTTAACTGAAACCAAGGACTTCATGTACGGTGGCCGATCTCCCCAAATGTTGTGTTTGGTGTATCACACTTACAAGGTGGCTGACTCGGTTACTTATGGCTAAAATATAGCAACCTAGAGGGGTCTCCCAATATATACGTGACGATATAGGGAGCATAAGTCCATGTTAGCGATGTCAAATGCTGAACCGTTCGATGAGAGTGTCCCTATATACTTATCATATTGAAGTGCCTCTGATATACCCAAAAATACTGGAGAACCTTCTACATACTTCCATACTAGGATGAGATTTCACCCCTGGGACACATTGTAGGTAGTTAATGACAACTGCTATGTTTAAAGATGTCAAAACACGTCTCTGGCCTAGACCTCTAGATATTTGTGTTAAGTTCCAAATTCTCCTTAGGTTAATTGAGGTTAATTTTTAATGTTTATCTTCAATTAAGTTTTGGTTTTAAGGCTCAAAATGATGTCACCTAAATATATATGATGCAACTAAATGATGAAAATGAAAAATTTTCATTTCAAGGAAAGCTAGACTAATCAATCAATAATGCATCAATCAAAATGCCTTCCACTAACTTTCACTTGCATCTTCCAAATGCAATGCCAAATTAAAAAAGATTTTCATTTTCCACTATCCTCAATGCAAATTTTAGAAATAAAAATGATTTTGACTTTACTAAGATGCATTTATATGAATCATAATTTTCTTTTCATTTTGAATGATTTGATGCACCTAATACAATTTTTAGATTTTAAACACTGAAAAATGTGATCTATTTTCAATGATGAATCTCAAAAAATAACTTTTCAATGCAACTAATCTAATGCATTTTAACAAAAAGTAAATTTCGAAATACAACCTAAAGGAAATGCAAAATGATGTTTTCAATGATTTCCACTAAAAAAAACACCTAATCAATTAGAAAAACAAACATCTCAATGATAGCAACAAGCAACAAGTGATGACCAATTGACTAGAAACCTTAGAATTCAATCAGATTTCACTTCAAAGACAATGAGACAAATTTTTCAAATTAATCAAGGCAATCAATCAACGCTGAAAAATCTAAGAATATAGGATAGGAAAAGACCTTAGGGGCTAAGACACTCTATTACTGGCATTTGGGTTAGCTGACTGGTTTCTTTCGAGTTGCCTCTTTCTCTTTGGAGCCTGCCTCTGCTCCTTTTGGGGTTTCTGCTGTCTCTGTTATCGGCCTATTTTTGCAGGATTTGTGCCATCCTTGATGGGTTGGGAAGATAGCTTTTCAATGTATTGACTGCCTGTTGTTGGGATTGTTGGAATAATTCCTATTGCTCATGGTGTTTATGCACCTGCATATGAGATCAAGACACAGCAAGGGATGCAAATACAAATATCATATTCAAAAGAAACCTACTTAACTAATCAAGTAATGTTAAGATAGATGATACATGAGCATACACATCAATGGAAAATGAACCAACAGTTATATATTAATAGAAAATAAAGGGAAGCATACAAACAAGCCTTGATGCTGATAGGCTCTACTTGAATGAATTTCCAAGCCCAAGATAAGCTCTTCAAGCACTCCTTCTCCAAGCCAAATGAGTAGCATATAGGCACAATCTTAGCATAAGGGTGAAAATAGACATAGACCAACCATTTGGGAATGGGAGAGGATGAATATATAGGCTCAGAAAGGGAGTTAGGATCTCTCCAAAGATAGGAGTAGGCCCTCATCTCAAGGAGGTAGCTCATAGGGATAAGACCAAGAGGCCAAGTTGGGAGAACTCGACCTCATCTATGTTGAACAACCTTTAGCTCGCCCTCTCGAAGCTTCTAGATCACGAAGCTTCTCATCCTCTTTGGGAAAATTTCCTTTTTTTGATCATCATGGGTATACAAGTAAATAGAGTGATGCCATCGTGGGTTAAGTATAATACAACATGCAACCATCACAGTTTTCAGTCTCATGAGAGCGATGATTCTCAAATTAAGGTTTAAGAGCTATTTCCTTCAGGGTAAGCTTAATGCATTTTCCAATTAATGTTAGAGGGAGGATCTGAACTGCATATATGAATGAGTACACTACATTATGGTTTTAGGCACTTTGGGGTATGTCACAGGGAAGTGCAGGAAGTTTGACAAAATATTGTGTAACAGTTAGAACTACTTTAACTGAATTTAACTCAGTTAAACTGAATTAAATAATTACAACTCAATAATAACTCAACATAGGCCCCTAAAATTTAGGGATCACTGTACATGACTCTAGATAGACTTCCAACTTGAATTTACTACGCTAAATAAGTAAAATTAACTTAGTTCACTACTACAAGCTACTATGAGAATATAATTACAGTCTAATTCTAATTTAATTTAGAGAAAAATTAAATTAGAATTTTTTTTGATGCTATTTTTAACATTTCTTGTTACTATTTTCAACACTCTATCTCAACATCAAAGGAATTCAACTCTATCCCAATTCGGTACCTTTGGAATGTTCTACATGCAGCACTTGTGACTATTGGTGTTTCTATTGCAACATATACAACCAAAAAGAATACAAACAAAGTAAACTGAATCAACTGTGTCTTCAACTATCTACTGGGAAAATAATGCTATTGTTAACTTTGCTACTGAGCATCCTACTCTGATTTCAACACTATTATGCACTCCTTAGTATATGACTAACACTGATCCACCTGCTACTAAATATTGTGGATCAGTGTTAGTCATATACTAAGGAGTGCATAATAGTGTTGAAATCAGAGTAGGATGCTTAGTAGCAGAGTTAATAATAGCATTATTTTCCCAGTAGATAGTTGAAGACATAGTTGATTCAGTTTATTTTGTTTGGATTCTTTTTGGTTGTATATGTTGCAATAAAAACACCAATAGTCACAAGTGCTGCATGTAGAACATTCCAAAGGTACCTAATTGGGATAGAGTTGAATTCCTTTGATGTTGAGATAGAGTGTTGAAAATAATAACAAGAAATGTTAAAAATAGCATCAAGAAAAATTCTAATTTAATTTTTCTCTAAATTAAATTAGAATTAGATTGTAATTATATTCTCATAGTAGCTTGTAGTAGTGAACTAAGTTAATTTGACTTATTTAGCTTAGTAAATTCAAGTTGGAAGTCTATCAAGAGTCATGTACAGTGATCCCTAAATTTTCGGGGCCTATGTTGAGTTATTATTGAGTTGTAATTATTTAATTCAGTTTAACTGAGTTAAATTCAGTTAAAGTAGTTCTAACTATTACACAATATTTTGTCACACTTCCTGCACTTCCCTGTGACATACCCCAAAGTGCCTAAAACCATAATGCAGTGTACTCATTCATATATGTAGTTCATATCCTCCCTCTAACATTAATTGGAAAATGCCTTAAGCTTACCCTGAAGGAAATAGCTCTTAAACCTTAATTTGAGAATCATCTCTCTCATGAGACTGAAAATTGTGATGGTTGTATGTTGTATTATACTTAACCCACGACAGCATCACTCTATTTACTTGTATACCCATGATGATCAAAAAAAGGAAATTTTCCCAAAGAGGATGAGAAGCTTCGTGATCTAGAAGCTTCGAGAGGGCGAGCTAAAGGTATTTCAACATAGATGAGGTCCAATTCTCCCAACTTGGCCTCTTGGTCTTATCCCTATGAGCTACCTCCTTGAGATGAGGGCCTACTCCTATCTTTGGAGAGATCCTAACTCCCTTTCTGAGCCTATATATTCATCCTCTCCCATTCCCAGATGGTTGGTCTATGTCTATTTTCACCCTTATGCTAAGATTGTGCCTATATGCTACTCATTTGGCTTGGAGAAGGAGTGCTTGAAGAGCTTAGCTTGGGCTTGGAAATTCATTCAAGTAGAGCCTATCAGCATCAAGGCTTGTTTGTATGCTACCCTTTATTTTCTATTAATATACAATTCTTGGTTCATTTTCCATTGATGTGTATGCTCATGTATCATCTATCTTAACATTACTTGATTAGTTAAATAGGTTTCTTTTGAATATGATATTTGTATTTGCATCCCTTGTTGTGTCTTGATCTCGTATGCAGGTGCATAAACACCATGAGCAATAGGAATTATTCCAACAATCCCAATAATCCCAACAACAGGTAGTCAATACATTGAAAAACTATCTTCACAACCCATCAAGGATGGCACAAATCCTGCAAAAATAGGCTGATAACAGAGACAGCAGAAACCCCAAAAGGAGCAGAGGCAGGCTCCGAAGAGAAAGAGGCAACTCGAAAGAAACTGGTCAGCTAACCCAAATTCCAGTAACAGAGTGAAGGTGCCAGGCAAAATAAAAACAAAATAAAATGGTCGTAAAGCTGAAGAGAAACCCGTGGCAGCCACGAAATAAGAAATGAACAGCTGGGCATGAACAGAGAAGCTGCAGATGATAAAAGAAACTCTTATTATGTGTCCAAGTATGCGGACCCCGGCAGCAAAAGAATAGGCCATAGGTTTGATTCAAGGAATCGACAACAAATGTAGACATGTGCCATGAACCTTCTGAAATATTCCTTCGTCTCCAATGTCATCTTCAAACATATGCTGAAAGCCCAAACATATGTGGGAAGCCCACTGTAAGCTTGCTCACTAAAATTCTAATCCAAGAGGGCAGAGGCCATTAACGTCACAGAAATAACTAATGATGAAATTTCAAGTGGTTTAGGGTAGATAAAATTTGCAACTTTATATTACCGCCACGTGTAACACATGCACATATCATTTTATATTACTCTAGGCACCAAGAAAGCTTATGAGGATAAAATTACATGTTAGTTGATTACAGCTACGGGTAATTCCAAATTTTCATGGTCTAACAGGTGTTAGCAAATTATAAAGTATGATTAATTAACTGACACATTAGCTTCTTTGTATATATTCCAACTAATAGCAATAAAACATCAATTAATTACATATATACCTAGTAAACAATCTGTGTCTATTTTATAGCTTTCGTTGCCATTAAGATTTCATTCATATCTCTATCTATTTATAACATTCGTTGCCATTAATACTTCATTCTAGGATGGATATATAACTACGCACACAACTCTCCCTAACGGGTAGAGCGTTAGCATTCATCTGCCTTTAATAAATTTCTTGTCAGCACCACCATCATTTGACATTATCAATCTCTTATGCATTAAAATTTTTGAATTGAAAGGCAGTTCCATCGTTTTCTTCTTCAGTAAAACTAGAAGTAATTACAGTACAGAGAACAGAGGAAACAAGAGATGTAAATAAGTAGACCAATGCTGGTGTTGGTGATCACGTAGGCCAAATTAGCAACGCAGATAATGTGAGAAAAAACACTGATCAATTTGGGGATGGGGATGTTGACAAATTAGCGGAAGAATGAGGAAACAAGAGATGTAAATAAAGAGACCAGTGCTGGCGTTGGTAATCACACAGGTCAAATTAGCAACACAGATAAGCTGTAATTAGTTTATTATTTGATTTCAGGCCTGACAGGGACTACCGCTGCTTGCAGATCTTGTTCAATAGTTGACTATTCCATGGTTGAAACTCTTTGAATGATATCTTTGTATTTAATCTCTTATATGTGGTTCCTATTTCGATATAATCATTATTTATTACTCGCTAAGCATGCTTTCCCTAGATTCTAGATAGTGATTGCCTCAACTTGGAGTTAAATAAGTTGTGTTATTTTGTCGTCTTATTCTAAATTTTGAATTAGGATATGATAAAGGTCCCCATTTTAAGTTGGAAAGGTGATATGTGTTTTATTTTTTTATAGAAATTCAAGGTAATATTTACTTGTAAGAAAATTTATTTCCATCTGAATAATTTTTCATTATAGAAATTCAAAGTAATATTTATTTGTAAGAAAATTTATTTCCATCTGAATAATTTTTCATCAATGAGTAAATTTTCGATATATTACTTTGACATTGTTTTGTAAATAGAAATAGCTTGAGGAGAAACATTGATTTTGGCATTATTGTTGGGAAAAAGTCTTAAATTTTTATTCCCTAAGAAGTGACATGAAAAAGTTTTGTTTCCTGATGGTGAATAAGAGTGAAACAATAGGCTTCCTGTTTCGATTAGTTACTCTTTAATTTTATATTTAGTTAGATCCTACACTATTTTAAGTTGTGGTGAGGTGATACACTTAATATAATGATTATATTAAGTGGCTATAGTTCATTTTAATTTTAAATATCATTTTGAAAGTAATGAGGCAACCAAAAATTAGTTCTACATATTTAAGCATACCATTAGTTGATTTGCCACATTTAAGCTTTTCTTTGTTCTCTTTTGGGAAATCTTCTCTTATTTGTTTTACCAAATTTTACACAATCACATACCTATATCTTTTGAAGCCATGAATTTGTTTTGTTAATGCATAATTCTAGTTAATTTCAATCCCTAGATTGTTGCTTGATATGGACCTCTTGTACTTTCTTATAAATTACATGACATGCTTGAAAATATTTAAAAATTATTCCAAAATTTTAAGGGAATAATGAAATCATGGTATCCAAGACTATATAGATAAAATTTATATTAAACATCAAGATGCAAGAAAATGGTTTCATAATTTTCCTAATCATTCAAATACATGTGGGACCTCCTCCACACCTTCTTTATAATTATTGGGTTGAAAAAAGGGATCACCAATATTACCTCACCAAGTTCATGGCTATTAAGAAAAGGAGTGTGGAGACCATTTTGGAATTCAATAAGTTGTATAATAGGATACCCACTTATATTTGACCTTCACATGTAGCAAATAAATTGACCTATGTAGTGGCACATGAATTTGATTTTGCAATGATGACGAGAGAACGCAGATCTAATACTTTGGAAGAAATGTAGAGTAACACTATGGAAATTGAAGGAAATATGATAGCATTTATAAGGATAAAGATTAAGGGTGAAAATGTAGATAAGAGGAAACAAAAAATTGAAGCACAGTCTAAGGATTCTACTTCCTCAAATTATTAGGATGTAAATATAAAGGAAATGGAAAAGCTTATTAAATTATTTCCAAATAAAATCATATGGATTTAGTTTAGAAGTAAAGCAGTTGGTCCAATGCCTCAAAATGTTGGCCAACAAAAAATTTCCCAAAACTTTTGTAGATAGAAAAATCAGAACTTTCAATCTCAAAATCAATTTCATTTCAAAAGGCCTCCATAGATATTAAACTAATAAAGGAGGGATAAATATCCTCCCCTTTATATCCCCTTAAGAAGCAACAATCATAATGCACTATGTCTAATTTTAAGCACAATCACATAATTTAAGTGTGAAAAAAACACTACACTAACTACTTTTGAAAACAAGAAAGAAGATGTAACAAGCTAAAGTTAAAAGTTCATGTAATAAAGTTAATAAAGGAAAAAGAAGACCAAGTTCATGGGACATGTATGTTGGACAAAACATCCTAATGGGTGCTCATTTTTGTTTATTATGGTTAAGGAAATTGGTAAAGGCATTGATGAAGGCTTTGAAAATCTAGTTGCAAAGGCTTTGAAAAGGCAAAAAGGAATCAATTAGCATTTTATTTATGAAAATAATGGAAAATAGGAGAAAATGAAGGTGAAAGGTCACAGGTTTCATGTGAAGAGTGATTTGAAGGAAAATTAGAGGAAATTGAAGAAATTAGAGGCCTCAATACGAAAAAGGCTTATGAGGATTAGTTCATAGATTTTGTCAGTTCATTTTTGGAGCTCTCGCTCTCTATTCTCTCTCTCATACTCTTGCACACTTAAAGAATTCTTGGAGAACTCTAGCATTGGAGAAAGGAAGGAAAAGGAAAGCAACGAAATGAAAGGGAAGCAAGGAAGGGTTGGATCAAGTGGCTACAACATGATTACTTGTAGGTATCAAGTTGTGTTTATCATTTCCTTGCTAGTTTTGGCATGCATGGTACATGTATGTGTGTGTTTGGTTCTCTTGATGTCATTGGCATGGGTTTTCCCTCGTGTGTCAGTGGTTTTAACTTTGCCTTGCCATTTCTAGATAGCCATGGCATGATGGGTTTCTTTCATGTGGTTGAGCTTTGGAATGCCTTTTTGTTTTGGAACTAGGTGAGGTGGTCTCTGTAGAAATTTTGAATAATTTAACACATATTCAATGGAGATTATCCTGATCATGTACTATTGCGGAAAACATACACAATACATAAGCTCCTCTACGTTGATCATCAATATAGCAGCATCAATAACAATAAAACATCAAGAGCATTCACACATTAACACAGTATGTATCCCGGGGAAAGCATCTCGCTAAAAACCCCAACTATCTGTATATTAATGATTGAGTCATGTAACATTACACAGCATAATACTTCTCACAAGTATCTCCACCTCTGTTACACACAATACAGCTCAGATCTGATCTCCAAATCTCTTCCACTGCTTGCCTGCCTCCACTGCTCAATACCTGCATGAGAATACTGATGAATGAATCCAAGCAAACTCGTATTTACTTGGAAAAATCACGTGAGCACAAGCTACAATGTGGGAAAATACGTGGGCAAACTCATTGGCATACTCAATCCCTTGATTGTGCAAGATCTGGTGCACAACTATAGTCACAACTGATAGCAATCTGATTCTCTAACTCCTGTCCCTGCCGAACTGAACATGCACTGACATGCAACTGAGTTAACTTATGTATTCTATAGTTGCATTATGAGTTAATAACTTGTGAATTAATTAATAACTAATTCACCCAACTCATCTCTAGTCTATTTGCCAGTTAGACTAAATACAACCAGTTTAACAAAGCTAAACTGAACACAACTCCATCAACTGCACCTCCAGTCCACTAAACTCAACTCACTTGAGTTCTAACTGAAGTCCTGCATGCAAATATTAGTCATCCCATAGGTAACCACGTATTTCCTTCTGGGATCTGCATGTACCACATCCGTAGCTCATCCTGAAGTGCTCCAAGAGAATAAGACAAAGTTTATAGTCTAAATATTATTATGAGCTAATAATATTTGACTGTTCTATATTTAGACTAGGCAGTCACTCCGCTGTGATCTAAAAATAGAAGTCCATCTATTTTTCCCAACTTGATCAATCATCCATAAACAACAACCTGCAATCCATAGACATGATCCATATTTCTAAAAATAGACTTGCACCAAAAATAGCCTGCGGGCCCACTTAGTGAAGGCGACTCTTTTCACTAAGCTCCATCATCTTTTTGCAATCTCAACAAGCATTTCTTGTTGCACACTTTTCAACACCTCTGCCCAACATAAGTGGATCCTCACAGCCACAAACTATTTCACAAAATGGATAGAGGTCATACCTTCAAGGCAAGCCATAGATACTGTTATTATTAACTTCCTTGAAGCCAACATTCTGTCTAGATTTGGATGCCCAACCAAGCTCATTACTGATAATGTAGTAGCTTTTAAATCCAAACGAATAATAGAATTGTTAAATAAGTATCACATTACCCTGGGTCATTCTACAGCCTACTACCCTCAAGGAAATGGATAGGCTGAATCTTCAAATAAGAGTGTGGTGAGCAATATTAAGAAGTTACTAGAAGATAATAAGAAAACATGGAACAAGAAGTTAGTCAAAGTCTTATGGGGTGACAGACTGACCACCAAGAAGTCAATTGGTACATCCCCCTATCAACTAATGTATGGTATGGAAGCTGTTTTTCCATCCTCTTTGGGAGTACTCGTGATGAAAATGCTCCAAGAACTGCAATCTAAACCAAATGATATCCAGAGGAGAATAAACCAGACTATTCATCTCCAGAAAAGTAGAGAAGAGGTCTACATCAGATCTGAAGTTGTGCAGAAAAGGATCAAAATATTTTTGATAGAAGGACCAAGGCAGATGATTTGTACTTAGGTGATAAAGTACTCAAGTGGGACTTGAGAAGGGAAGATAAGGGTAAGCATGGGAAATTTGATTTCCTATGGAAGGGCCCCTATATCATCTATGCTTACAGAGGGAATAATGCTTTCTTCCTTAAAGGACTAGATGGTACTGAAGAAGGAGGAGGACCAGTGAATGGTCGAATGCTCAAACAATATATTGAACCTAGTTACTAATTTCACTTATCATTTGTACATACTTTACTTTCAAAAGTATAGAGTTGATTGGATGGTGATTTTTGAAGTTGAATCCTAGAGAGAATGCCTTAAACTTTAAGAGTTTTACTATCATAAATAGAAATAATGTAGAAACATGAAAGGGAAATGTTGCAATGTAATATCACAACAATTCAGAAGTCCATTGATCTACAAAGTTCTTGACATTTCACTAGGAAATGCCATCCCCAAGTGGAGCCACTGTTAGGTTCCTATACCAATAGGAGTCATAATTTTGAATGACTGAGATTAAACCTTGTAATATTGTACATACCTTTCCTTTTGCAAATGTTTTCCATATTCAAAAAATTACAAAATGTAAAGAGGGTGTGTCCTAAAAGAATAATCAAAGGACAAAAAGAACAAAAAGGTCAAAAAATATGAAAAAATATGAACCCCAAGAAAAGGAAAAATACCATGAAAGTGATCAAGCCAAAATGCCACTCCTATTTACTTTTTTGCATAATAAAAGATTGTGTGCATCTTGTGATCCTTGCCACAATCCATGATAGTCAAAATGTTTAAACTTGGCTATTTCATGTTTTCAATTTCATGTCTATAGGTAGAGAATAAAAATCTAGCCAAACAGTGTAACCTTGGCAGATAATTAGATAGGTAGAATAAATAAAAGGAGCTCAACTATTTAATCTGAGCCCTTGGATGTAATAAGGTTAGATTTAGTTAGTTTACTATTGTAAAGAAAAAGAATAATATTTGATAAGGGTTTGCTAGCTCAAATGCACCCTAATAAAGTGAAGTAAAAAATGGTAGGAAAAGTAGATAGGTAAGTAGGAGAAAGGTTGCAGAAGTATGATGATTGATTAAAAAAGCATATTTATCATTCTCATCATAAAATTTCTAGATATAAATGAAAAATCAAGCATGCAAATGGATTTCAATGTCAATTAATTAACTTCCTCCATTCATTTCACCTTTTACTTAACTAATTTATCATAAACAAAGTTCAAAGTGCTCAAATACCGTTAAGTGAAAGAGGCTCAGATCATTTCTCTTACTTTTGGAGGGACTGGACCCTCGGCTCAATGATTTATGGATATTATGTCCTAAATCCCCCCCAAAAAAATTCATCTCCCTTCATTCCCCCTGATTTCCCTAAGGTTAAAACACTATTCACCTAGGGAAAGTAATCACCCCAATGTAAAACCCCTTTTTCCCAAAAAACCCACAATAACACTTTAGCCTAAGTTATAAATCATATGTACCGAAAGAAAACAAATCACAGAAAATACATTATGCTTAGCGCAATTCATTTTTGTTGTTTAAATATTAACTTCTAACTTTTATATATTAATTCCCATTAAAACCCATTTCCCAGTATATATGTAACTCCTACATACTGATTAACCCTACACCTTAGTTTAAATATAAACTATAATATATAGTCAACCCACTAACTAATTGATCTACGATTATCTTAGGCAAAACCCCATTTAAATCCTTCGTTAATCACCCCGATGGCTTAATCCCGCCTTAGTCCATCATTAACCCTAATATTGTGCACTTAAGTGCCCGTCGGGCCCCCCCACTATCCTCCGTGTAGCTTTCCCGCCCGATCACCATGCGATCATTTCCCTCCTCATCTGATGACCCTCATCCATATTGGGCCAACTTGACGTCCGTCCCTTACCCACCCAAAAAACTGGTTTTTCCACCAGCCCTTGATGCTACGTGTTAGCCAATGAGTGGAATCGGGTGGCGGCTCCTAGAAACCACTAGACGTCCATAAGTGGTGCAATAGAAACCGTTTATAGCCCACTCGCTACGCGAAAAAAATGACCACTGTTCACCCCGTACCTACCAAAATTGACTTTTCGTGCATAAAGCCAAAAAACCCTAAATCATTTGTTTTCACTGGAATTTTAACTGTAAACCTTTGTTCGTATGAACACCACCTGCGAATGTTGAAGCCTTCAACCCACGTCCAATTGCACTCTAAAGACGCTGTAGACCACCCATACAACCTTGTAGCCTATACAGAACCTCGTCAACCATCTGCAGTTGCTAGCCGCCCTATTTAGAGCCATTTTACCTCATTTCCAGGTATTTAAACCAGTATTCACCCAACACCCTATAAATTTCAAAGAAACCAGTGATTGCGTATTCTTAGTTAGTTTTAAAATTAATTAAGGAAACTCAAGCAACCTAAGCCCACTTCGCACTGAAACACCGTTGCCCTAAAAATACTGCAAATTTCCGCCCCCATTCTCAAATCCATAAGAACTGAGAATGGCTGCCCCAATTGCCATGGATGTGAGACCCATCTCTACACCCCACATAGACCTGGATCACCTTCCCTTGGCTAATAGGGATTTCCAGATAAAAGATACCTCTGTCATCGAGCTCTTGCTCAAAATTCACTGCCAAAGTAGGGACAAGTTCTTGAACCATGCCGACAAAATTAGATTTTGGGGGTCGAATTTTCCCAAGTACCAGTTCCCCCAAGTCCACATTTTTCCAAAAATTGTACATTATTTCCATGCCAACTATGTCCTCAGTCAAAGAGCAGTCACATCCCCTAACCAGGCTATACTTTTCACTATCACTATTGAATCTATAAATGAGATGCTACAACTACAACCTGGCCAAAACTTGATTCCCCTCTCAATTGGAGACCTGTTGGGCTTATATCCCAAAATCAACCCTGCCATATTTTCCCAATTAATCCAAACCTTCATCGTAGAAGAGAAGTATACCCCCAAAGACCCCCCTCCATATGTAGCAACTATATTTTCTCCTTGGGGTAGAAATATTGTATCCAGGATATCTTGTGTTTTGGTTTATGTTTGTTACCTATATCAATAGGTTTCATATTTCATGATTTGTTATAAAAGGTCCAAATATGCTTTGCTTTGATGATGCAAAGATCCCATATTTTCATAAAGAGACAAGGTGTGTCTACATCTTGATAAGGACTCAATTTTGATGGATGGTCCAACAGCCTAAACTGGATCAAGCCATGTTTAAATTTCCTGCTGTAGAATAGAGAAAGAAGTCTGTCCAAACCGTTTAATCTTGGCAGACAAGTAGTTCAGGTAGAGAAGAAAGGTTCCCAACAGTTTAATTTGGGACCCTGCAAGATATAAGGGTAGAATTTGATTGAAAATCAAAGGAAAAAAGCCAGGGAAAAGAAAAGGCACACAAAGGGTCTGCAAGTCCAAGTGCAACCTCCAAGAAGAAAAAATGCTAGGCAAAGTAGCTGGGTAGGTAGATGGGGTTGCAGAAGTGATATTCAGTTCAAAATTTGAATCTGATGGTCAAAAGGAGAGAAACAAAAAAAAAAAAGCGTGTCTAACCTCCCTTCTTTCCCTTTTTCCCATTTATTACTAACATCCCCTCATGAGTTAAAATGCAGGGAAAGATTTATGGTTTCATGGAGGTTCTTCATCCTTTAAAGGCTACATTTCCTATGAAAAAATCTTTTCATTTTGATCTACTCCCTAAACTAAGTATGTTTCAAACAAACTCAATGACATTCCCCCTCACTTACCCCCTTCATCCATATTAACCTCTAATTCTACTATGTAACTCCCCTATCTTACCTTTCCCCTACTAGTATTAACACCATGGTGTATAAACCCCAAAGTTTGTATAAATATCCCTCCCCTTGGCATAATAGCCATATGGTCTATTTAAAAGGAATCAAAATGACACCTGGCCACTTTGATGAACCTCCATTTCATCTCCCTCCCTATTTCAAGTCGTTTCACTCATTGTACCTTCATCTACAAAGAAAGACCCTATAAAAACCCCTTCCTACCCATAACCCCTTTTGAAATATTGAAAAAAAACCCAAGAAATCCCTAAAAACCCAAAAAACCCACTATTCTAAGGTTGCCCGCCCGAAGTATTTTAACGAATATTTTAATCGGCCGGCGGGTCCCTCCCCAACCTGCACGACCCGTCGGAGGACCCACCAGCCGTCCGATCTCCACCGCCCAGATCCTACGGTGGGCGGTCAACTTCAATCCCCTACCTGCCGACCTTTAGCGTCCGGGGAAAGTGGTTTTCCGCCCCGTACAGGGACGCGTGGCAGGCGGTGGGGTTGTTCGGAGCCCCCCTCCCTGATACCGCCTTTGCCCAAAGGTGGTGCGGGGAACTCACTTACCACCATCCCCGTTACCACCCTCCCTCCTACGTCATGGGCACGTCATCCCGACGTCACCTCACCTATGCCCGCCCCCGCGTCCCATGGTCCTCCACGCAGCCCTGCCACCGCATCTACCTACCACCATGTCCTGCCACCCTGGCGCATACCTCAGCGCCACGTCACTTCCGTACCCGGGCCCCACCATGACGTCATGCTGACGTCATTGGCGGAAAAGCGCCAAATATGCACTTTTTCCAAATTTAATGTTATAAACGACCAAATGAGCCGTTTTCAGTCATTTTCATGCGCAAAAGAAGGAGCCGTTGTCGACCAGCTGCCGCGAAATTTATCCTCCAGCCATCAAATTCGACATTTCAACCGCTACAAGTCCAGAATTCGTCGGCATTAAGTCTCCACAGCTCGGCCTGCAAGCTTCCAAGCCAGTTTTTCCAGGTATTTCACCAGTTTTCCCACTTTGCCCATGCATTCCAATTCTCTCTAAAAATTCACCATTAAAGGACTGGGTAAACACCTGAATTTAGCTCTACCTATTACCTGAAGTAAACCCAAGCAACCTGCACCACCCCTGAACCATAATTTGACATTGGAGTGCTCATTCACGGGATGAAACCGCAAAATTGCCCCCGAGGTGCTCAGCATTGTTCCCTTTTGCCAAGCACAGGCCACCTGCATTCTTACCAGAGAAACATCACCATCTCTGCAAACTTGCCATTAGCAATTCACATCCCTGTGAAATTTGCAGCAAACTACAAAAGCCAGCTTATATTTCCCAATGAAAGAAGGACACAAGACTGTGTTTATAGTTGACCTGCTGCTAAAAGTCTTTAAAGACTTGTCAAACCATTACCTCTACCTGTACAGATTTTGATTATATCATGGCAGCCTCTGCATCCTCATCCCTCAGTACAGCTTCTGCATCCTCATCCCTTAGTGTGGCCCCACTAAATCAAACAAATAAGGAGCTGGAGGCCTTGCCATTTTTTGACAAGGATTGTCTCATTGGAGACTTTGAGGGAAACAGGGACTTCTTACAGACCTTCAGTCAATTGAGGGAAGACTATAAGGATGGGCATGGCACACATGGGATTTGGGAGTCAAACCTGCCCTATTACTGTCTCCCAGCTGTGAATGTTTTCCCAGAAATCATTCACCTATGTGCTGAACACTATGATGTGCAGCACAGAGCTGTTAATACTCCATCAGGGAGGATCCTCTTCTACATAAATGCTGAGTCCATCAACAAGATGTTACAGTTTGAGCAGACAGAGTTGCTGATCCCATTCTCCATGAGTTATTTGCTGGAAACTGGTGACAAGATGACCAATGAAGAGCTGCAAAAGGTCACCAGGAACTTCATGAGACCTGAGTGCCAGCCTACGGGGCCACCTCCTTATCTAAATGCACTTTTCAATGATGTAGGCAGGTTGTTACTAGATATGATAGCCTATGTGTTGGGATACCAAAACAGTGAGCATGTGGATAAAGCCATGCTAGTGTTACTGTCTGTTTACAGCCCACGCCAGCCCCCTGCCCGAAAGTATAACTTTGCAAAGTTCATAGCCAATAAAATCCATGATCAGTTGATCAAATTGGATAGACAGGGGGTCTTCAGATACTCAGCTTAAATCTATCATCTGTTCATGTTTCATCATTCTGAAGCCTTCCCATGCTACATCAGAAGGCTGGATCAGAGAGGGGAGAGAAGATCTGTCATCTTCTGGACCTCAGTTTATCACAAAGTCACAAATTCACCCTATACCTACTGTGAATTTGTTGATCAGTTTGTATACCCAATCTCTTGCATGCTGATGAAGTCCCCTCCTCTCAGGATATCTAATGAGATAAAGAAAGCTCTGCAGCTTTCTAAGAATAATAAAATAGGTGACTGGTACCTATATGAACACCATACTGTATTCAGGATCTATGGATGTGAGCTCTATCCATACAGGCTCCCCAAATATGTACCTATGAGGTTGTTTGCCTTGGAGTATTACAGGAAATTAATTCAGTCAGACCTCACCCACTTCCACAGCTCCAAGAAAAAGGCCCACCTTAATTTCAAAAATGAGTTGGGCCCCTTCATCATGAAAAAGAAGGAAGGGTGGGAAGCTACAGACTTGATCCTCAAGGAAAAATACAAGCTGTCCTATAGTTTTCGATGGGTCCATTATGACCCTCAAGGTTTCATCACTGCTAGGAGAACTAAGTATAGGCTCCTAGGTATTAAGCAATGCCACTACCCACACATAGAAAAATATGCCAACTTACAAGAATGGCAGCTGGACACTCTAGTTGAGAGCTTAACTGAAGAAGAAGAGTGCTTAAAAATATGAAAGAGCTTGAGAAGACAATTGACCTGGATTATGTGCAGCAGGTACCTTTCAGACTGCCTTACTCAATAGGAGAAGGGACCTCGGTTACAAGGATTGCACCACAGGCACCTTCTACAACAACAGCAGCAACAGATAAAGGCAAAGGCATAATGGGTGCAGAGGATGAAACAAGAAAGGAACAATTAGCCCCTCAGAAAGAGCAGCAGATAGAGCAGCTGAAAGAGCAGCAGACAGAGCAGCTGAAAGAGCAACAGACAGAGCAGCTGAAAGAGCAGATGAAAGAGAAACAAGCAGGGTAGCAACAAGGACAAATTGTTCTGCCACAGACTGGGCTACCAGAAACCCCCATAATGCAAACGCCACCACCTCAAACTCAGCCATTAACTGCCCCAGTTTTGCAGACCCCAGCACATGAAGAAAGGGGAATAAAAAGAGAAAGAGAAGAGTCCACTCCTCTCAGTGGATCCTCTCACCAGCTAGAAGCCAAAAGGCAAAGGGCAGGCTCCCCAGAGGTGGAAGACATTACTGAAGATGTCTTGAACAGTACACCAAAGGATAGGGAGGGCATCCAGCACACAGGGACAAGCTCCTTTCAACAGGAGCAAACTTTACAGATCAGCTTGGAGGTGTCCTCTCCATCACAACAAAGCAAGAAGCCCAAGAGCACCAAGGCTTCTTTTAAGCAAATAAAGGCTCAGAATGAGCTATTGAGGGTTGAAGTATACAAACAGTTCATTGATGCTACACCAGCCCTGTAAGAGAGACTGATGTCTATTTATGACATCCAAGAGGAAAAAATGATATTAAGTCATTTTAAGCCCAAAGGACTGCAGCCTAAGACAACTGCAGATTTCATAAGGACAAGGGTGGAGGTCCTAGCTAAAGACATACATCTCATGGACCAGATTGAACTCCACAAGCAGACTGGGGAAATGGTCTATGCCACCTTGATAGAAAAGGCCACATTGGCCCATGAGCTGAAAGATTCCTTAAAAAACATCAACACTCAGCTCGATATTGAGAGGATGTCCTCTAAGGCCAAGGACAATAGAATAAAGTCTCTTGAGGAGATCATTGTTGATCTAGGGCATGATCCTAGTGATCCGACAGGTGTAAAGGCCCTCATAAAGAAGAAGGATGATGATCTCAATGCATTGAGGAAGAGATTGAAGCTACCGCCCATTGAACACCCTCAAACAGCTGAGCTTCAAAAGAAAAAACAGGTTGAGGACCAGCTAGACCTCTTATTGCAGCAGGATCAGAGGATCCGTGAATTGGAGAAAGAGCTGGAAGGAGCAATACAAGACAAACAGGGAGAATCTACTTCCCAGGCTCCTCCAACTGCTTCCACAACAGCAGTAACATCAGGGGCAGCAGTGGCCCCCACAACAGAAGCAGCAGGCACATCAGCAGCCCAAGAGGCCAATCCAAGTGTAGAAGAATTGACCAAGGCTGTCAAAGAGTTGGAACTCCAGGCCAATGAAATAAAGAAAGCTAAGGAGAAATTGGTAGAGCTGGAGTCCAAATATGACAAGTCCAAGATAACTGTGGCAGAGCAGGGCAGAGAAATAAAGGCCCTCAAGGACAAGATAAAGGCCTTAGAAAAAGAATTGAATCTGGAAACAGCCATGGCCGAAATAAAAAGGATATTATGGGCCAAAATAAGAAAATACATCACCCAACAATGGAAATCAATAAAAACAATACATCAGCAGATGGAATTGCTGGGCCAAGCACATATAGAAATCAATAAGGCCAAAGCAGTGCTGGGAAACAGACCAGAACAGGCCAACAGAATAGTAGACTTCCTAAACAGATAGGAGCAGGAGGAACTGGCAGCCATGGGTATCCCCAATAGAACAGAAGTTGTTCTCCTTGCCAAGAAAGTGCTCACTCTCAGGAGTTATGTACAGGCAGTAGAGAGGAAGTGCTATGAGATCATAGAAGATGTGGAGCAATTCAGGGTCAAATTGGCAAAACTGCAAGCAAAAGGCCTGCCCAGCCTCCTAACTGGTGCAGGAAAATTAGTCTCCCAGGATCAGTTTGCCAATAGAATGGCAACATATATTGAGAATCAAATTACTGCATCTAACAGTACATCTGAACAGACAGGACCCCCCTCAGGACAGAGTTTATATGATAAACTGGGAGGCCTATTCTTTATTGAAAATGAAGTGAACCACCTTTTTGAGACTCCTCCTAATTTTTATAGGTATACAGAGGCCGATGAGACCTTAATAAAGATTAGGAGGCATCAGATGCCTAAGGAAGACTGGTGGCAAGCAATGCTTCAAATTCTGCCACGGTAGCTCCAGCTGTTCGGTCACTGCCAACTCCAGGTCAATAGAAGACAAACAGAAGGATAAAGTGTGCATTAAAAGCAGCTAAATGCTGACTCAGCATGTAAACTATGACGGCTAGCCAAAAGATAAAGAAGTGCGCAAATTTTTGCGGTGTACCCTTAGCCAACTCCAAGAGCCACCAAGTCAGCAGTCTCTGACCATTTTCTGATAGCTAAGGGACTAAAAGTAATTACAGCATTCACTCTCTCAGTGGCTGCACTCCAGGAGTTGGTTGAGCATTTATGGAACATTTACTCTCCATTCAGATATTTTCTTATGTAAATTTTGTATATATACTCCCCTTAGTAACGCATAAGGGGTTGGGAATTTTTACTCTAAGGCATGTATACTCTATACTTTCAGAAGAGTTTAATACAAAGAGCAATTTCAGCTCAGTGATTTCCTGGAACTCTAGTGTCTTGTTGATGATCTATGTGTTGTTGCAGAATTCCTGTGTTGTCTGGTGGAATGATATGTTTTTCTTAAACTTTGTTCTGTTTCCCTATGTTATTTTATTTTCATGTTTCCTTCATATCTAGCAATAAAGAAAAAGAATAGTTCAGGACATGTTTCGCACCCTGTGCTCAATCTTATATTGCTGTAAATGTTTTCTTCAGGATTAAAATAAACATGAATTCTTAAATGCTCATGTTATATTTAGTTCCATGTTGTGAATGTTATCTAGAAATCCTTAAATGCTTCCAGGTAACAATTGCTTTCTTTTCATATCAGTTTATAGAAAGACTCTTAATTGCCTTTCTTATACTGAACATATCATACCCAAACTCAATTTCAAAGCATTATTCCTCAGACAATTATCTTGCTCTGCATCTTTCATTACAAGTATCAACACAGCACACCAAACCAAAGGACCACTGACTCCATTGCCCAATGTCATGCAAGAGTCTGGTAAGAGCATACACGTTTTGACTAAGCCTTTCCAACCAAACAATTAAACCAAAGTTAAGCTTCACAGCTAGCCTAAAACACCATCAGAACAGAGACAAATCATAAAGAGAGAGCCCTCTATGATTTCAGCTTGGCTAGAAGCTGCAATCCAAAGATTGGTTAGTGGTTACCCCGGCCGTATTCCCTAAGAGTCAAAGGGAACAACCTGGGTGTTAACATAAATGGCGACTCCACTGGGGAACTTCAGGAGCTAGAGATGACTATATATCCACAAGTAATTGCACTTAAAAGCTGAACATTAGTCAAGAAACCTTCAAACTGCTCCCTTACAAACATTTGAAGCCTTAAGGTAGAGCTGACTCAGATATCCATTATACTCAGTTACAGATACATAGAACCTTTCAAACTCCTGTCCAATCCTTGCTATACAAATCTTTCAAAAACTTAGAAGGACTAGCTCAGAAGCTGGCTCCCAAGAAGAGTCTTCGGTACACTAGGGCTAATCCTGATCCCAACCCTCCTATTGTCTTTGAAAATCCTAATACCATCCCAAAACCAATTAAGAATCAGCAAAAACCAGATAATCTTGCTGGCCTTAGTCCAGAGACTATTCACCCTAACCCCATCTCCACTCCAATCAAAGTACTTTTCCGTTCCACCCCTAATTCCCCTAGCTCTCCATCAACATCTCAAAGCCCTCCACCCACATCTTCTTCCCCTATACACATTCCCTTGACCAGCACTCTAAATCCCTCTATACCTGTCACCCCTGCGGTACCCACTGTTCATTTTATCCCAGTTGCCCTTATCAACCCCCAAAATCTTGTGAATATGGCTATGAGGTATGCACCTCTGCAACTACCTACCAATCCGATGGCTTACCTCAAGATTACAAGGCCAAAATCTCATATTTTGACTCCACTGGCCCTTATTCAGCTATACAGCATGCTAAAAGAATGCAAGATCATTTTGAAAATTATGAGATAGATGATGACACTGTGAGGATGAGAATATTTGTCCAAAGCTTAACAGGGGATGTGCGAACTTGGTTCAGATCACTTCCAACAAACACCATCAACACCCCTGATGAGCTTTACCAATCCTTCACAAGCAGATGGGAGAAAAAGAAGGATCCTCTACATATCCTTGGTGAATATGACATGATTAAAAGAGGTCCTCAAGAGACAGTTCTGGAATACTGTGCTAGGTTTAATAATGTATATAATGCAATACCTCAAAACCTGACGCCTCCCCCTGACTTAGCCTTATATAAATTTCCAGATGGATTTGACCCAGACATGGCTTACCAATTAAAAGAAAGAGCCCCTCAAACCCTTGAAGAAGCTCAGAAGGTTGCTGTAACAGTTGAGGCAAACCTGATTGCAAAGAGGAATAGGGCTAGATTAGAAAAGAGAGTTGTCTTTAAGGAAGAACCCTCAGCCTTGGACCAAAAATTAGATGCAATAATTTCTGGTATGAAGAGGTGGGTGACAGGGTGAGTCTGTGTGAAAGAAGAGTCTTCAGGGGAGGCCAGCCAGCAAAATAAACTCTAACAGAAATCCAAACCTTTTAGAGAACCAAATCCTAGTGGGGCCAAACGCCACACAATGATCCAGAAATCCAGACCCCAATTTCAAAGGAGAAACTATGCTGGAAACTTCTAATCAGCTGAGCTCAATTGGAAGACCCTGAGATTAATTGGATGAGTGTCTAGAATTGTGAAAGCCAAGTTTTCTTAACCCAAGAAGATCATGAGAGTGATGAAACCAAACTGTTCCAAACTAAATAAGGTGAATCCTTTGATTTTAAACAAGGCTATGACACTGCTGTTTATGAAGTCCATAAACAATACAAGCTAAGGAGCAGAATAGTGAATGTAGGCCAGCCTGAAAAGATAAGGGATAATCAGCAGCCTAAAAGAGTCATAGTCACAGAGCCTAACGACAAAACAAATTTACCTGCAAAACAAGTGGTCATTGAAGAGGTCACTGAACCACGGTCCTTGAAAGATCAACCTATGGCCACTTCACCTTCTCAACCCGATTCAAGTATTACTCCCCAAGAGATGAGTAACACAGATAAGCTCCAAAGTCGAGATAAAAATCAAGAAAAAGACCTAATGGACAAAGAAAAGACTGCTATCCATAACCCTAAAACCCAATCTGAAAGGCCCTTTGATCTAGGAATTGAAATTGGCAAGCTTAAAGTAGCAATTCCTCTCTCAGAACTAGCCAAGCATGATATCTATAAACTACAGATCAAGAAGTCCCTTCTATTCACCAGCAACAAGGATGATGTCAATTTGCTGGATGATACCCCAGAACTTCTGTTTGGGCCAGAAGTGGATGGAAAAATAGTAGTCAAAGGGGTATTACCTTTTTATGTCAGCTTACATATTCATGATAAAATATTGCACAATGCAATGTTTGATTCAGGTGCCTCTCATAACCTCATGCCTAAAGCAGTCATGGAAAGACTGAATCTAGACATAACAAGGCCATACAAGGACCTGTTCTCCTTTGACTCCAGCCAAGTCAAGTGTTTAGGTCTCATAAAAGACTTATGTGTGTCCCTGGTTCAATACCTAAACAAGACAATTCTAATGGACGTGGTAGTTGCTGATATCCCACCTAAGTATGGGATGCTGTTATCAAGATCATGGGGAGCTAAACTCGAAGGTTCCCTACAATTAGACATGTCATATGCCACTATCTCTGTCTTTGGGCAACCAAAAAGACTGTACAGAGAAACCCTCATGAAATACATGGTCAGCAGTGAAGAAAAGCCTAAAAACTTTCCAATATATGCTGTCCATTCAGACATAGACTCATACATTCTCTTTAATAGCAGCACAATCCTCTCAAAGAACAACGTTGAAACTGAGATACTCATACAAGAGGAAGACTCTGATGAAAAAATTGCCACTCACAAAACAACAGTAAATCAAATACCAGACACTGCTGATAATCTAAACATCAAGCACACTAAAGCAAGTGATGAAACTATCCTGGAAGACAAGCCAGAAGAAAAACCAAGATTTCTACTTAAGATACCAGGCCATGAACAGATCATTAAAACTCCTTCCCAACAGGATATTCTATGGTTCCTTGAATTTGATGGCTCAGTCAACAAATTAGGGGCAGGAGCAGGAGTGTGGGTGCATGACAAACAAAACAGCCATGCAGAAGGCAGAGCCTAT
>APFE031097702.1:116223-141811 GCA_000404065.3 Pinus taeda
TTTGGAGAACATAATCATCATCATACTGATCAAACTGAGGCAATTCATCATCAAACATACACATCATATCAATAGCTCTCTCTTCTTCACAATGATCTATAAAACAATCACTATGACAATTGGGATCAGAAACAAAATGTTTTGGGTCAGCCGCTTGTTCTTGAATGTCACTTTCATTTTTTGCAGTCATTTTCCGCACCATCTCTTCTACTGCATTTACAAAAAGATCAAGATTTTCTTCTGAAAGTGTCAGCTGCTCTGAAATATTCTTCTTTTCTTCTTCCTTCAACCTTGCCCTCAAGATCAGCAAATGAGCCTCTACATTCACTACCTTGTTCTGCATCTTGTGAAGTGTTGCAATATCCTTTTCTCTTAGCTGAAACTCCATTTCTGGATCAAAGGCACTTGGGTAGTGCAAGAGAGCAGATCTAGGAGAAGGTCTTATATCAACTGGCATCGAATAATAAACTTGGTTAAATCTAGCAGAAAATTGTTGTACTGTCTCCCCTGGCATTCTTTTCAGCTGATTATACTCTTCTATAATAAGGAAAAGGTTCTGCCCGATCATCCACCTATCAAGAAAAACTTTGACAAACAGCCGGAAATCTGAGATGCTCGCATCAGGGAGGGTTCTGAACCAACACTTCACTTTGCCTTGCAAAGAAAGAGCAAAAAGCCTTATACTGACATCTTCTGCATCAACTTCAAAAAGATCTAGAAAAGACTCAAAATTCTGCACATGTTGCTCAGCGTTGACATTCTTACTTTCACCATCGAACCTTGGCAAGTATAGATCATAGTTTTTGGGGAAAGCATGGAGAACAGAAGGTAAAACAAGAGGTTTATACCGATCTGGAATTTTACAAGGTGTAGGGGTATGTACAGCAGGTATAGAATCAGTCTTGGTCTTTGGGTCATCAATTTGAAGATGGTCATCATAAAATTTAGAAGAAAGGTCTTGATCAAGCTCAAAGGTATGCAAATATTTGGTATTCACAATCTTCAAAGGGAAAGAATCAACTGCAGGCCGAGGATCTCTTCTGAAATACAGTATACTTTGCAAAGCCTTCTTGACATTCTTGGGAAAAGAGAAGAAATAATTTATGACAAAGAACAAAATGTCTTGGATGAAATTCCAACTTGAATACTTGATCTGTCCATGTTGTCCTTTCATGTTTTTGCTGGTCGGGATCATCCTCCAGTGGAGTCTTTGGATCTGAAATCGAAAATGATTTAGAGTCGCCAGGTGAATGATTTCAGCCTTGCCAGTGTCTAATCGTTGTCCACCATCAACAATCAGATCTGAACTCGATACATGTACTGGGGAAATTTATAAGTTAAGTGTTACGATTACAAGCTAGACTAGAGATCGACTGAAGCAACGTTTATCTACTATGCACTCGCAGAGCAATGTGAAGTTCGAAGGCTACCTAGCGTGACTTCAGACTCTATCTGTAGCTATAAATCAAATAACACTAACAAGAAAACCAGTTCTTTCCTAGTATGGTTGCCAATATGTTAGCGCTCAAATCTACTTTAGGCTGAAATAAGGTAAAACTCAAGGCTACATCAAACCATGCTCAGCCTCGTAGCTAGCCCTACGAGGATAGGATAGGGCTCTCTCCGGGTCAATCTCGGCAAAAGGTAATAGTTGAGGTTCGAGATGACTAAATAGGTAATTAATGTTAGGCTAGATATGAAGTACAAGGAGTTTGAAATTGATTTTTTGGGGATTTTGTTGAATCTAAGGGAAAGGCAATTTTGGGTGCACAGATGAGACACATTTTTTGCAGAGGTCTACTTGGGGCAAGGTAGGCGATTGTCTTGATGCTTTCAAAGAGAATGAATGGCTAGATCTGACTGGTGAGAAGTTAAGGAGAGCAAGAAGCTTTCAAGAATTCTCCATAAACAGATGAAAATATGGAAAATCAAACAAACTTAAAGGCAGAGCATAAAAAATTATGGATTCTACCTTAACACTTCATTTGTTCAATTGCAGAAGATGAGAGAAGGAAAATGATACACATAAACAACTTACAAATACTGAAAGAAGCAAACCATCAACACATAAAGCCACATGGATCCCAAACAGTGCTGCAAAACCTTGGTCTTTCCTTTGCCAAACATGCAGAAGTGAATGTACAATAGAATGTCCTACTTTTCCCAAGAGTCCAACCTCTCCAACCCCTGAAAATGATTGAGAAATTACATCATATAGACAATCCTAACCCCTTTCCTTTCCTCTAGGGGTCGAGCTCATCATTCTAGGAGCTGTTTGAACTAATTCTAAACAAGGAACTGAAATCTAGGTAGTCAAACAACTTACCCCTATATGCTAGGAAACTGATTCATTCGTTTAATTTTCACCTTTTAGCGAATGAATCCTCTAGAACAAGTAAAAATGTGCCAAAATTACATCATAGTTATTAAATTACATCATGAAAAGTCAAGAGTAGTATAAAGAAGCAAAACTGGTCAAAACTGGGCGAATTTCTGAGCTAAACGGTGAAAATTTGACCAAAAATCTCTATGCGCTGCGCGCCTGAGCTCTATGCATTGCGTGCCTTTCAGCCTACTTTTGGGGCACTTCCCGACATCAAAATCAAGCTCACAATATCTAGTTGGAAATCCCTGGATGTCTGCTATCTAGCCCAAGTGGAATTTCCCAATTTGGAGCTCATTTGCCCCTCCAAAACTTCATTCTCCCACAAGTGCTTCCTGCTGGTGCAAAAGGTGGCAGAAAGGTGATTTTCATGGTGTTTTTGGCCCTTTTGATCATCGAGAACTTGATGAAATTCCTTGGCCATACTAGAGCATGCATAAATTACCATGACAAATCTAAAACTATAAAGTTTTCCTCCAGCAAGTGTCCCAATCATAAGCGCGCGCGTCGACGCGCTACGCGTTGAGCTGAAAACCCTTTTTTTAAGCCAAAATTTTTCAAAATGAAAAAAATTTCTCTGAAATTGCTCAAATTTGGAACGAAGATCCTCCATCATGTATCATGCCCAGCCAACGAAGCCTCAGCCAAAATCCAGAGTAGATCAGGTGTTTCACGGTGCTTCAGTGTCCTCCTGGTGTATGCAGTTCAGTGGTGCAATCTCTGTCTTGGTTGTATGATGTGTTGTTGTCAGTCATGGTGTTGCGAAGTGTATGTTAAGCTTGTTCAAAATGAGAAATGAGACCTTGGTGTCTTTGTCTCCAATCACCAAATGCGTGCCAAAGGGGAATGAGGGACAGCGGGAAGTGAGGAAAAGAGTAGACCTTGGTGACAACACTATTTTCAAAACCCTAAGCAATGTTTCTTATTGGCAAAAGGAAGGTTTTTAAAATTCTTGTTGCAATGGGCATGAGCCATGAACCCACCACATTCACCATCAAAAACTAAGCAAAAGAAATGGAGGCGAGCCTACCTGGCAAATTGATGTGAAGATTGGGTGATTTGATGAGTTTTCAAACCATTTTCGGGCTCCCAACTGTGTGCGTCGTGCACTCCCTATGCGCCGCATGCATGCAAATTTACACTGGCCAATGGAGCCCAGTGCGCCACGCGCACTCAATGCGTCGCTCACCTTTCTGTATGGGTCACGCGCACCCAATGCGTAGCGCGCTACATAGTGCATTTTGCAGGAGGCTTTTGGAGGCCTTCCCGGTGTCACAATTGGGTGCAGGATAGCTTTTTGGAAATTTCCTTGAGTCTAATTTCCAACCCAATCAGAATTTTTCAATTTTGAGTTCATTTTCCTTGTCAAAAATCAAATCTCCCAATACTGGTAAAAATGTGCCAAATGAGGCTGCCTCAAGGCAAAGTGCTGTTGCAGTCAACTTCTGAATGCCTTCCTCAACTCCAAATTGAGCTCATGATAGTTCATTGGAAATATCTTTTTGTCTAGTTATCCTTTGACTCATCAATAAAGTTATTTGGCCAACCAAGCTAGGAGAAAACTTGATTTTCCCAAGGTCACTCCAGAAGTGCATCAATTCTCCCGAGGCGATTGTATTTTTGACATTTCTCTAAAACCATGACACCTGTGTAAACAGTGAAGGAGGTTTTTCTTCCTTGGCCTATTTTGGAAAAAAACCTCTCTCAGGTTTTCAAAATTCATCTTTGATTGCTCTGAAACATCTTTTGAGTGAAACTTGTCTCGATGTGTGAAACAAGGGATTTTGTCGAAATGAAGCGAAATGAAGGGGATAAGGGGCTTCTAAATTCTTGGGGAATTTTTGGGAAGTAGGGAGGGATGTTAGGAAGCAGTGGAAAGTGGAATCTCAGAGATCGAGTGAGGGGAAGGGGTCCAAAAGGGCAAAACACAGGCCTAGCCTAGAAAATTGACAAGTTGTGGCAAGAAACTAGGGTTTGTGCAAAAATGAGGAATTTGGGGGATCTCAGTGATGGGAAGTGTTTAATAAGGTACATTAATGATAGGGGAAGGTCTATGAACATCTTGATACAAGTTTTTCTAATGATTTGACCATTCAAAAGAAATTGCCTTCGAAACCTTAGGAGAGGGAAATGAACCTTGCCTAGGCGCAACTGAGGCATGAACAAGGTGTAAAATGACCCAATGGAACCTGACATGATGATAACAACCTTCTGAATGATGATAGACTCAGCTGAATGGTGACATGGACCAACATTTGGGTAACTTTGAAAGGAGTGAAAGCAAACCCTAGACCTAATGCCTAGTGACCAAATTTTACTCACTGAAATGACAAAATTTGATTTTGACACCTTAAAATCACTTGTAAGAGAATGTTTGATCACTGGAGGAAGGCTGCAAAGACTAGCACTAATAGACCTATAGGTTGCATATTTACTAATTGTTTGACCAAATTCCTGTCATGGCTAGTAGGGGTGTAGTGAAGGTACTAAACATGTATTTTATTTAGTATTATCATTTCCATGTTATCTTATTGATTTGAAGAGATGTATCAATTTTGGGTAGTGACCTAGGCTCTGAGCATGAAAAAGTGGCTTAAATCTCGGGGTTGTTGGCACAACACTAGCAATTTTGGTCCACAATCGCTGGCATGCAGGCTTGTGAGAGTGACTTTAGGTTGCTGGTCGCTCCCTTGCCCATAGCATGAGAGTGATTATGGCCTAAGAGACCTAAAACATCAATGGGACCCAGGGATAGGTTGTTTGAGTGGCTGACTTATCTTATGAGGGTTCTGTTGACGATGTTGGATGTCTGTATGG
Organism: Pinus taeda; assembly: GCA_000404065.3. Classification (NCBI taxonomy): domain Eukaryota; kingdom Viridiplantae; phylum Streptophyta; class Pinopsida; order Pinales; family Pinaceae; genus Pinus; species Pinus taeda. Next base: position 121,424 of record APFE031097702.1, read on the forward strand.
TGTGTTTCCATTGGTTCCAATTCCTTAATGTGACTTACGAGGTCGAATCATATCATAGTGACCTCTCATCTCATGTTTACCCCGGCTGGCTGGTTACTTGGATAGACGTGGGAGGAGGGAGTTACAAAGTGGTATCAGAGCATGGTTATGCTATCCTTGGGCTTTGTGTTGATCATGCTTTCATGTTGGTTGTATATGTGTTCACTATGCATGTAGTGCATGTGTTTGTTTCATTTTCATGGTGTTTATCATGGTTTTACTGATGTCATCATGTGAAGGTTGAGGGTGTTGTCATGGAGTATGTCTTCCTGTGTGTATGGTTGATTATGCATGGTTATGCACATCAGTGTTCACATGTGATCAAATGCACGTGAGGTCATTGACATTGTCATGGATGAGGTCATGGTTTATTTAGTTGATATGGTCATGCATTAATGACTCGAATCTAGCTAGAATGGTGTGTACATGGTTCTGAACTCATGTGTTAGACGTGTATATATGCAGTTGTTATGCATGCATGGTCTTGGTGATTGTTATGCATGAAGATTAGGTTAAACATGCCTTGTGAAGTCATCATATGAAATTTAGGTCATCATGATGCTATTGGTTTTTATGATGCTAATGTGTTTGTTGAGATGGATAAGGAGACGCAAGTCATCATAAGGAGGTTGCAACATTAGACTTTGGGGTAAGAGAAGATCATCATACAAGTATTTTATGTTTGGCATGTAGGTATGTAAGTTAAGGATTGTCATATGCATTAGGATTATATACATTAGGCTGATGTAGATGTCTTTTGATGTTATGGTTACATTCATGATAGATGTCAGTTGATTAGTGTAGTATATGGACATGTGTCGGATAGTCAAGAATGATAGTAACCTGTAGTTGCATGCATTTCTATTGTTGTTTTATATTAGATAACCTAATGATTATGTTATATGATGAAGTATTTTATAGGTTAACATGTTGTTTTTAGATGATAGTTAGCTTGATGATTAGGTTATATGTTGTCGCTAAGCATGATAGGTTAACTTCTTATTGTTTTTATACGCTATTAACTTGATGATTAGGGTTATTTCATTGAGATCCTGATGTCGTAATTTGGCTTGGTTATATGCGTGATGGTTAAATTCATTGCATTCAAGGTCTTGATGTTATATGTATTGTGTTAACCTAGTTTGACCTATGCAGATGGTTATGATTGTGATATTCAGGTATGAGCTGACATATTTGTGATATGACCTTGTACTAATATAGATTGACTTTACATATGAGTGAATGATAATTGTGTATGATTTATGATGTAAACATGATAGCTAGTGTTCATTTGGATAACATGATGTGATTTATGTGTATGTTGATATGTTGTGAAGTTGTATCATGCTAACCTGGATTGATTGTGCAGACAAGATGAATGCCCCTAAGATACATTAAGATATGAGTTTTCTTATGTCATATATTTGGTGTTTGTTTGTTTGATTATGACATCTATTTGGTGTTTGAGTGTTTGGTGTCTAGCTTATTTATTTATCATGGAATGTTTACAAGTTGGTTGAATGTTTAATGAATTTCATAATATATGTATTCCAGTGATCTTGTTTTAAGATGATTGTACTAACACAATTGTGTTGAGACAGTTGATATGTACTTGAATGTAGTTGACAGTTGTAGCATTATGTCTAATGACTATGAGTTGACTATGGGTTATTATATGATTGGTTGTAAAAGTTGATTTCAAATTGATAAATATGAGTGTCTTGATATTTGGAAAATGTGGTTGACATGTGTGAGCAGCTGAAGGGAACATGCTTGGTATTAGCATGATAAGGTAATAGTTGATTTGTTTACATAACTAATAGTTGGGTGATGTGACAATGCATAGTAAGCCTTAATTGAAACAAGGTAAAAAGGTAAAAGGAAGGAATTGAGCAAGGATTACTTTGGCTATGTTTGGAAACCCTAATTCCAAATGAATGAGTGCTTTGCATACAGGAAGCCTTATTAACCTTGATTTTGTCTAACATTATGTGGATATGTTCTATAGTCATGAACATGTATTTGACAGGTATATTAGCTAGTCTCTAATTACAGGAGGATTTTTCAAGGGGATTAGAGTCCCTTGAGAGATGGCATGGACATGTTAGTTTACAAGGAAATGTGCTTGGCACAACAAGATAAGGTAACTGGTTTATTTTTATGTTTATTTATGCACTAACAATTATGTGTTAATGACAACATGATGTAGGGAGTTGCATGGAAAGAGAGGTTTCCATGAAATTTTGAAGAAGCCTCAGGTTGAGTTATTCTTTGGTAGCACTGGGAACCATGGGGATTGAATCATGGTGTTTATTGTTAGTCTTGTGTTTTTCATCTTTTGTGATTTTCTTGTGCTTGATTTGCAATTTTGTCATGTCTAGTGCATGATCATGCCACTTTGTTTGTGGAATCATATTGTTACTAATTTCCATGGTTTTCTTCTTTTTTGCATTTGTTCTTGTCCTTTATGTTTTTAGTGTCTTGAGAATTGCTTGAGAAAGAGGAAAGTTAATGGAACTAGGGGAGAGATCTGTGTTACTCAACAAGTATTGTAAGACACAAATGAAGCTTGGTGCATGGGTAAGCGTAGCGGAAGGTAAGACCATGAAAATCGGTTGGAATGGTTGGGTCCATTGTGGTAAATGGATGGTGGCAGTATAGCCATGAGAAAGGTAACCAAAAAAGGTAAAGTAAATGGACCTGAGGTGTCAGATGGTTTGACCAAGTTTGGAACGGTGGTTCTCAATGTTGTGCACAAATAAGGAAGTTATCTTAACCTATACCTTATGTTATATGGTAATTATGTTACGATCAAGATTATGATGATGTATATATGTGTATACATGTATATATGTATATCGTTTCTTGACAGGATCATGATTATTTTATGCTAATAATTATATATGTATCTATGTATGTATCTATGTCAATGTTTGATAGGGCTTTCAAGGATCATTCTGGTGGAGAAATGGTTGCCTATGTAGAAGAATGACACGATGAGGTCCCTAGGCTTACGAGGAATCAATTGGGAAGAGTAGCTTGATAGATTTATGAGGTCAATATCATGTGGTTATGAGTTGATATTATGTGATTATATTATGTCTATGTTATGGACAGGGTATACTAAGAGATACACCAATGAAATGAAAGCAGTGTGGTCTGCGACATGCTGGGACAAGCATGGATAAGACAATGGAAGCAAGATTTCCTGGTAAGACAATGTGGTTTTGGATGTGTGGTACTATTGTGCATATGTTGTATATGTTGTACATAATACATTTGTGTTGATTGTGCACATGCAATATTGTGCATATGTAGTGTGTGTACATGTTTTTTATGCATAGGGTGTTAGTATAGATAGTGTTGTATGAATGTTGCATATTCAGTGTTGGATATAGATGATGCTATGTACATGTTGGATATATCATTCTGTGTAGATATTGTACTGTGTGCATGATGGATATGTGGTGTTGTGTGCATATGGTGTTGTGCACATGTTGATATGTAGTGATGTGTACAGATGATGCTATGTACATGTTGGAAATGCAATGCTATGTACAAGTGGTGTTGCGTGCATGTTGTACATGTGGTGATATGTACATATGGTGTGGTGTGCATGATTGTACAAGTGGTGCTGTGTACATGTTGTATAAGTGATGTTGCATACAGGTGGTGATGTGTACATCTCGTGCATGTGGCATTGTGTACATGTGGTGTCACATACATGTCGTGCGTGTGGTACTATGTACATGCGGTATTGTGTACACGTTGTACAGTGGTGAAATGTACACATTGTGCAAGTAGTACCGTGTACATGTGATGTTGTGCACATGTTGTGCAATTGGTGCTTGGTACATGTAGTACTGGTGTATGTGTGGGATTGAGTGCATGTCGTACATGCTTTGTTGCGGGCATGCGGTACTATGTATGTGCATGGTGTAGTCATGGTATCGTGACATATGCATTCATTGTGTTGCACTCTAGACACGTATTTGTGTTATGTTGTACATCGGGTGTAGGAGTATGTATTGTGTTGTACATCAGATGTAGGCATATTTATTGTGTTGTATTGTAAAATGTGCTGAATTTCCATGACCTTGGGTCTATGTTAGAGTCTTAAAATCATTGATGCTACCAAACCAAGAATCTAAACCATAAACTACTTTGCATAGTGGAAATATAAAGAAGTAAATCACATATGCATAATATACACAATTTTAAACAAAATTGTACAATATGTACAATCCCAATCTTCTTCATACTAAACAAATTGAGTAATACAACAGTCTTTGGTTTACAAGATACAATGACAATCTTCGTTGCACAAATTCTATGTCATATCTTGTCCTGTCGGTCCTTCGCTCCCATACTGCTCACTAGTAGTGCCTTAGTCCATCAAGGCATCTACACATCGAGACTCCAATAGGGTTGCCTCCTATCACTGCTTCATGTCACATCTGTGTTGACTTGATGGGGCCTGACCCAGGTTCAACATTATCTGCGCCAATCAACAAAACCCTAACTATTGGCCCTTTCAGCAACAACTTGGATAGCGCAGGCTGCAGTCTCACCCAAAGTAGTATTGGGGGATGAGAGAACTAGGTTTCTACATCCAGAGACCTATGTGACGGGTTCCTACAATCCTTATGGCTCAAATCTACCTTTGGCACCTTTAACCCTTCCGAACATATAATTACTGTAAAACCATTAATACAACTTCCAGATCTTCAAGAAGGTTCCTAATTATACTTAACATGCATAAATACTATAGATCTACTAGTTCCGCACAACAAATAAGAATTACTTCATGTAAATCATAATACAGACCGAAGATACATAAACTTGCAGAAGTAATAAATAAGGCACAAATGCATTAGAATTGGTTCAAAACTATATTTATTAAGTATATTCAATTCAGTACAGACTTCTTTTCCCTGTGCACTTAGCTGTAGTGGCCCACGCACTTAGCCTGCTGACTTACCGAGGTCTCCACACACTCAGCTATAGGATCCTTCCCCTTTGGCCTAAGTACAAGAAACGAACCTTTCCTTGCTTAGCACCTTTCCCTTACAATGATTCTTCACAAAAAAAATTCTTCCTAGACTTGCTATGACTCATCTATATATAGCATTTGCTTTAGAATTCCATGGTCCACAGACCATGGGTGGGTCTCAAAACCACTCTATCAATTACCCACCTAAGGGACTAAAGCCTCTTTTCCTCATGCTAGTTTCGCGCTCCGCTTCCATATTTCACGGAGACTTTACATTCGTTACAAAATGATATTACAAAATTTACCAAAAATTGACCAAAATGACCCCAGGGACCCTATCCCAACAAACCCCCAACACAAATTAGGTGACTCGCCATCGAGCCACTTGACTGCCATAGAAATCTTCACTTCGAGTTTGTGGAACTCCACCTTCAGTACCTACAAATCAGTAGTACCCTACACAACGACTTGTTATGCTTCTTCGACTAGCTTTTCTGTAGTAGGGAATTCCACCGTGAGGCCCATCATCCTTTGTGTCTGCTAGATGGTCTTCAATTTTTCCTGAACTGACAGAGTGAGATGGCTAACTTCCTTTGTCCATGGTTGTGTCCTAGCCTTCAAGATGGCCTATTTTCTTTACAGCTCCTCAATATGTGTTTTCAACTTTTTTCCTTCTGTCAATCAAGCGTAGTGCTGGACTGATGCCAAAGTGCACGCAATCGCCCTGGTTTATCGAATTGTTTCTGTTGCTCCATGATATATGTACCAATTTTCTACATAGTTGGGTCCTCGTGCAGAGACGTCCATAGTTCCATTGCCTTATCAAAGAGATTTTGTGCAGTCCTTGACTGTTGCATCTAAAGTGATCATTCCCTCTTTGATGACTTCTCCACGTTGCTCCTGAACTTCTAGCGAAGTGGTTGGCGACAACTTAAATTGTAATTCAGAGATCTACATTTGTAACTCAAATCAGACTCATCCCATTTCCTCCTTTGATTCCCAAACTGCTGCAGCCAATGTCTGAATCTTTGCTACTGAGGTTGCATCCTTGGGAATGTTGATATTTCACGGGTCCTTTGCTTCTGCTTCTACAGTCATGTTGTAGCATTCCAATGCATGGCGTAACTATGTATTCTAGTCTAGTTGAACCCATTTTACCAGATCCTTAGGTGTCCTAAATATTGCAACCTTGATTTCTTAGATCACTTCACCAATACACTGAAATGCATCCTCAAAGCTGAAAGTTAACAAGAAACTTTCCCTCAGAATATCCCATTCGATCCTCCTATGGTCTAGCTAAATTTCCATGTACTAGTTGATCGAAATATATCGAGGGTGCGACAAAATATATGTACCCATTCCGATTGAGGATCTTGCCCCAAAGCTTTAGTCCATCGCGCAAAATTCTCACTACGATCATCCTTTCCTGAATATTTCTCTGTCAGGCAGGTATTCGCATACCTGAACTTGAGCTTCATCATTCTCTTGTATTGTTTCTAGTCAGCAAAGCTACCCTTATGCGTACCCCACCAATGGGTAGGCGTGGTGCACAGTACCAAATCAAGAGCTTGAAACTAATGCTCTCCTGGCACCTCCCTTTCAAATTTATCAAGAAACAAACTAACATTATCCAAGCCATCATAAGGAGGAAGATTTCTTACCTCTATGGATACACAACAAAGTGATTTTGTCATCATATTGCAGCACAATGTTACAACTTCATGCAACCTATTCTGGCAATTCTTGAGTTCTTCATCTGAATGTGAGGTACAAGAGCTATCTTTATCCCATTTAATTCACCCAAATTTAGTGGGACTAATCCAATATTCATCACATGCAGTAATCTTGTATATTTGATCCAAATCATCATCCTCTTCATAGTCACGGACTGGTTCAGTGTAGTATGCCCCTTCAGCAGGATCCAATGGTACAATAACTCCCAGTGCCTTCCTTTCAAATGTCATCCTTCACTTCTTCAAGTTGATTACAATATCCATGTCAAAGGCCCAATGAATTCTGAATAGCGCAAGATAAGGATTTTTGTCATCGACTATTTCAATTACTTCAAAGTCAGCCATAGCACTTTCTCCCTCAATGTCTAATGTTACCCCGTATAGGTGAACCATAGGAATGATATTCTATTGATTGGCCATATGTAGTTGTATAGGAGACCATTGTAGCACAGGTCTCCCCATCCTTTCCCATGTCTACTTAGGTAGTACGTTCGCATCAAATATGAGATCCAAGATGACTTGACCCATTTCTTATTCTCCAACCTGCGCGGTTAGCCTCATTTTGTGCCCTATCCTTTTCTTATGTTTACCCAGTTTCCTCACAACGTTCTATTTGGGAGGAGTCTTGAATTTACCCGTACAATTATCAATTTTCTCCTGGAGCCCTTCTACTGCTTCCTTTCCTACAACAACTTCATACAAGTGTTTAGAAAAGTAGCCAATAGTGAGGGATCCATGTCTTGTGCTTCATTGTTTCCAACTAGTTTTTCTTGACTCCCCGACGTAAAAGCCTCAAACAATTGTTCTTGGATTTAATGAAAGTTTCTTTAGCCCTATTGAGATAAAATCCAACTTCTTTTTTAGTGGCCTTGCGCACCCAAGCTTCAGTCTTCGACTACTTTCCTATGTCTTCTCTTGTGGCAATACCACTTCGTGTCACGATATTAATGCTATGGTCTCGCGAGGCTCCGCCCTCATCATATGTATATTTTGTGTGGGAGTATACATCTTTTTCTCCTGCATCTTAGCAATCAACACCGAGAAATATTCAATCACATTGTCCAATTGTATGGAATATTGACCGGATGGATGTGTCAAGTTCTAACAGTCGTGCGCAAAATTTCCATCCTCTCCATAGCCGTAGCAAATAAAATTTTTGCGGCCGCTTCCAACCCCTTCTCCTCTTCCTCTTCCACAACCCTAGAATCCTCCACAAGCTGCACCTGTACCCTGATCATGAAGCTAATTTTCTACCTACATTTGATACGTAGGGGTTCACTCCATCATTAATTTGTAGCTTCAACATTTTTTCTCATTGTGTCCAACTAACTTATAGAAGGTACAAAACAATATTTGTGAAGTCTGCACAAACTTTTGCAAGCAGTGACAATGGTTAGTTGCATGCTTCCCAGCTATCTAGGAGATAACGCACCATAAGGCTACTCCTGTGCTTGGTCCCACAATATTCTCAGGTTTCAAATGAACAGGTCCTCCTCCAATCAAGTAATTCTGATAAATATGGCAGTGATCCTTATCGTGTCCCTTGTCTTTGCATTTTATACACTAGACTTCAGTGCGTACTTCTCGCTGAGCTTCCTTTCCTGTCTTCCAGCTCTGCAACTCCATGTGCATTCTTTCCATCTGCAAATGAATATGTTGTACTCCAACATTCGTATCCTGCATTGGCAAGGCTTCCAACCTCATCGCGATCTCCACATCCTTTGCTTGTGTTCCTATCTTTTATTGTGATAATGGTAATCATAGATGAGGAAACAACGAAGCAATGTACCAGTCTTTGTGTTTGTCATCCATGATCTTCATATTAGCTTGTCAGATCAAGAATTTTAGCCTCTGATTGAATCCATGAGGATCCATTTACCATCTATTGTATTTCCTTGAACTTAGTTACAAACTACGCCTGAGACTTAGGCTTCTTAAACTCACTTTCAACGCCTACTGAGTCTCTACCATCGTTAATCTAGGTTTATCTATATAGAACTTGATGTACCAAGTCAATGCTTTGTCCTGTAGCATTGTGACCATCTTCACTTTCTTCATAATATCATATGTAATCTTCTACACTATCAATATAGCATGCGTGACAAACCATAACTTTTTGGGGTCTTCGTTTCCCATCCATTTGAAGATTGACATCTTCATTTCATTCGCCATGTTGAATGGTTGATGCAGAGGTGGAGGTGGAGGTGGAGGTGTAGGTGTATGTGGCAAAGGTGGAGGTGGAAGTGCGGTGGATGGATGGGGTATCCCTGGGATACCCTAGATGACTATCTGCAGTGCGCTTTGTGGTGTTCTCAGAATAGTCCCTTTGTCATCACTATTAGATGATCCTAACAATGGAATGCATTCATAACCTAACTCTTTTTTCCTTCTGAAGGGTTTTCCACTTCGTGTAGTCCCAAACATCAATGTAATGGCATAACCCAATTCTCACACAACAACATCTTAATCCAGGTTTTCAAAGATTTTAAGTACTTATCTTTTGGTCCCTTCAAGAATCTGCACTCTAATTCACTATAGTTTATGCTCATATCGATCATGAGTTGAGTGATGAATCTTTGTAAGATACGATCAATCCAGTGATGAACATCCCATGCGATGTTATTATCTGAAGCTTCCAAGCACTTCACTAGTTCTAGGGTCCACACAATAGGCTCGTCAAGCCTCCACATACCCTGATTATCTGCTAATATGGATAGCCATTCATGCAGTTTGTAGGGGAAGAAACAAAAGAAAGCTTCAGTCTCGTCTATGTACAGGTATCTATTTAGCCATTGTTCCTTGGATAACCACGAGTTTTTGTTCTCTTGAGATGCAAATGGGTGCAACTTCCGATCGATCCACTTTTCAATTTCCTTCTTAGTAGGGAACCACTTATTCGACATCACACATTCCTTAGACATATCTCAGTCCCAAAAATGGAAGAATTTGTTGGCTTGATGGGGCCTGACCCAGGTTCAACATTATATGCGCCATCCAACAAAACCCTAACCGCTAGCCCTTTCAGAGACAACCTGCGTAGCACAGGCTGCAGTATCACCTGAAGCATTATTGGGGGATGAGAGAACCAAGTTTCTGCATCCAGAGGCCTATGTGATGGGTTCATGCAATCCTTATGGCTCAGATCTACCTTCCCGCACCTTTAACCCTTTCGAACATATAATTATTGTAAAACCATTTATACAACTTCCATATATTCGCGAAGGTTCCTAATTATACTTAACATGCATAGATACTATAGATCTACTGGTTTTACGTAACAAATAAGCATTACTTCATGTAAATCATAATACAGAGCGAATATACATAAAGTTGCAGAAGTAATAAATAAGGCACAAATGCATCAAAGTTGGCTCAAAATTGTCTTTATTAAGTATGTTCAATTCAATACAAAGTTGTTTTCCCTGCACACTCAACTGCAAGGGCCCACGCACTCAGCCTTCGGACTTACCAAGGTCTCCGTGCACTTAGTTGTAGGATCCTTCCCCTTTCACCTAAGTACACGAAGCATATCTTTCCTACCTTAGAACCTTGCTCTTACAATGATTCTTCACAAAAATAAATCTCCCTAGACTCGCTATGACTCATATATATATATATATATATATATATATAATTAATATATATATATATATATATATAGCATTTTATTTACAATACCATGGTCCATGGACCATGGGCGGGTCTCAAAACCACTCTATCACTTACCTACCTAAGGGACTAAATCCCCTTTTTCTCATACTAGCTTCACACTTTGCTTCCACATTTCGCGGAGACATTACATTTGTTACAAAAATATATTACAAAATCTACCAAAACTTGACCAAAATGACCCTAGGGACCCTATCCCAACAATTTTCTACAATGAACATGGGATCATCAACTGCTCTCTAGGTAGGCCTGATTCCCGAGCTCCAATCTGCCATGCTAGCAATAACTTTAGTCCATCAAAATGTTGCACTTTGGCACCATCCTTCACCTAACCTTCAGCTACTCTTCATCCTTCAAGATAGCCCGTCTAGGGCTACTTTTGGTAGCCAACACACTTCCCTCCAACCAGCGCTATGACACCTAATATCGTATTTTATGAATCTTTTCCTCACCTCAGAATTTCGTATAAATGGATCCAACAGGCTACTCCAATAAATTATCAAAAATAGACCCAAAAAATGTAGATCCAACACATATTCAATGCTGCCGCAATACTGTTGTATTGTTGTCTCTGGTTAGGGAAAGTGCATATTGTAACAACCCTTCATAAACCCACAAATCCACCATGAAACAAATGTGGCTTAATCAAGGTGTTGCCTCTATGTGTTGTTGGTTTGGGCATAAGAAAACCCCTCAAGCCTCCATGTAGCCTTGTTTTGGTGTGGCTAGGCCTCCGACCTACCACAAGTCTCTGCAACACCCTAACATCTCTCCAAAATAGTCATACCTCACCACTTTTCTGCCCTCAAACAATCCGTAAACAACCCCTAAATCTTTGGCCTTCCATTAAGGGAACTCGGCCCTCCTTCTAGCTCTCAAATTCCTAAACTAGGCCTAAATTAGCCCTCTCCTCCTTCATTGTCCTGTCTCTCCTACCTGCTTCCCAAAATAGAGATATTCCCCTCTTCTATGAGCTTCAGTTTTCTGTGTGTTTCATAAGGATGGATGCTCAAAATAACTCCATATCACCTTCTATACATACCATAAAGAAGGGCTCCCAAAACGTCATGTTTGAAGCAACACGTCCATTAGATTCTTCAAGTCAGCCTACTTGACACCCAATAATAATTATGTCAACTTCAAAAAATTCATATCTCTATAACGACATATAAGATTTAGACAATTTTCAATGCATTTGAATTGTCTTTTCAAGCACTATGATCCTCATCCATCACATTCCATGAATCCATCAAGGTTTTTCCCAAAACACGATGGGTTCCAAAACCACATACTTGGGTTCCAAGCCCACAAGCTGCCCTTGTGGCACTTTTTCCTTCAAACCCTGAACCCTCGAGTTTGGATTAACTCCTAAGCTACACAAATCAACACTCCCTCTTAGAGGGGGAGATACTTCCAAGACTAGGATATATCTCATCATCATCATCACCACTCGCAACACTTGCCCAACTCTTGGCGCTCATAATCATAGGAATCATTGTACAGTGAACTACGCCCTCCTCAGAAGTGTCACTATCACTATTGGAAGAATCTTTCTCCTTCTTCTTACCCTATAATTTCTTCCATTATTTCCATGATTCCTTCTTAGCAGTTGTAGGAGCGCCCTTGCTCACCATTGACCACGTGCTCTTCTTGGGTTACAGAGTCTCCCTCTGAATCTGCAAGCTCCCTCTTGAACTAGACTCCTTCTAATTCTCTGGAACCTGGACCTTCTTAGAAAAGTGTACCTTCTTCTCCGGAACTTGTTCCTTCTCCTCTAAAGCCTACACCTACACTTGCACTTGCTCCTGCTTCTCTAGAACCAGCACCTCTTCCTACTTCCTTCCATGATCCTCATGCTTAGTAGTCAACCTATAGAAACCATGCTCTCTAACTTTGAGTACAATCCAATTATACTTAGAGCCTTTGAGCCTGATTCTTGGCTTTCCATCCTGGAACAAGACCTCAAACCCCTTATTCTCCATCATCAAGATGGAGAGCACATTATATCTGAGTATTGGTACAAATAGTACACCATGGACCCGCATCATATGTCAAGTCTCCATTATAAATGGCACAACACCCAATCCTCGGATTTCCAACTGACTCTTCTCGCCCAACACCATGTGCAACTTTGAGTCACATCCAACTAAAGTCTCAAAAATATCTTGTGACCCTGTCATATACTTCATCGCACCACTTTCCACGTACCATCCATCCTCTATGATAGTACTCTGTGAAAAATGAGAAATCATAGAAAAATCCTCCTCTTCGTCTTGCAATCTTCTAGTGATATCATCCATCTCTAATTATTGGCAAAAAGGGTGACCTACTTCCCTTTTCTTTTCTCATCATCTCCCTTCTTCTTCTTCGGACATCTTGATGAAAAATGACGCATCTCGCCACAGTTGAAACAATTGACTTTACTCAAGTCCTTCTTTTTCTTACCCTTCATTCGTGATGCAAGTGCCACATCATCATCTGAAGATTTCTGCTTTGGATGAAGATCCTCGTCTCGCAACTCTTCCTGAATGAAGTCATCCCACAACCTATCCCAGTCTGATAGCTTCTCCCTGGCAATGATTCCTTTGATGAAGGGCTTCCATTCCTCAGTGAACCTTTTCAAGGAAATCCTTACCATATCTCCATCTGAGACGGTCACACAGATGGCAGCAAGCTCATCCTTGAATTGAGACAATCTCAATAGATACGAGGTCACAGTTTCACCCATTAACATCTTGACGGACTTCAACTTATCATCCAATACCAATTCTCGATTCTTGTTCTTATTCTAGAACAAATTCCGAAGAGACACCCACATCTCATGAGTGGTGTTCATCCCAAACAAATGAGGTGTTAGGGCATCCCTCACACCATCTAGAATGATCAGTCTCACCCTCTCATGCAAATCTTCCCATATTTCTAGCTCCTTAGGGTCAGTTGGCTTCTTGATCTATTTCTCAGCAAAATCCCAGATCATGTTGACCTGCAATATCAACTTGATCCTTTCCTTCCATGGACTATAGTTGGAAAACCCCTCCAACCTATCCTCATATCAAATACTTGCATGAAACTTTGACATTGTAGTGAACCCTTCACTCACAATGTGACCAACTCCCTCTCACATTGTACTTCACTATGCATAACTTTGGTTTACTCACTTCCAAAGTAGCTCGTACACACTCTGATACCATGTTGAATTTCCATGACCTTGGGTCTAGGTTAGAGTCTTAAAGTCAACGACGCTACCAAATCAAGAATCTCAACCATAAACTACTTTTCACAGTGGAAATATAAATAAGTAAATCACATATGCAAAATATACACAATTTTCAACAAAATTGTACAGTATGTACAATCCCAATCTTCGTTATATTAAACAAATTGAGTAATACAACATTCTATGGTTTACAAGATACAATGAAAATCTTTGTTGCACAACTTCTATGTCAGATCTTGTCATTCCAGTCCTTCGCTCTTGTACTTCTCACTAGTAGTGCCTTAGTCCATCAAAGCATCTACACATCGAGACTCCGAGAGGGCCACCTCCTATCACTGCTGCAAGTCATGTCTACTACAATGAACACGGTGATCCGAATTGGATCCATAAAATACTGTCAAGGAACCATGACTGTATTAGGTCAAGACAAATCTCTAAGAATTTAGAACTGTAATAAAAAAACACCCCTGAACCAATGGCAATGGTAGCCAGCATGGAACGATGAGGACCTTGGTCAAAGCGCACTGACTAAGGCCCATGGAGACTATGCAGGAGGTCAAAGTAGCCCCTGGGAGCCCCAGATCGGGAAAATAAGGAGGTTTTTGATGTGCAATTTCACGCATCACTGGTTAAACATGGCCAAAGTGGGGGAAGCCCGAGCACACGGATGCATGGCGAACCAGAGAACCGTGTGCGAAAAGGAAAAAGCACTAAACATACAAAGGTAGGACCACTCTCTGGAAATCGGTGGTATTGATTGGGGTGCCCTCAAACGGTAAACGGTTTTGGATGGAAGCAGAGCGATCCCACTCATCGATCGATGTGTGGTAGGCGGAGGTGAGAGAAAACCATTGTTGATCGTGCCCTATCGGTCAAGCAAGTCAACTGCGCAGGACGTGTGTATGGCGTTGGATCTGGAGGCCCTAGATTGGATGGCTGGGATCGTGCCGAATGGAGGAAGCGGAATCCATGAAGGAATACACCACGATTTGTAAATATTTGGAATCCATTTGACCACCACGGCGGAGGAAAGACTTCATCCACGACGTAACTAAAGAAACGAACCGACGAAGCAGGCTGGCGCCATTTAGAGGAGGACAAGTGGCCACTCCTTGAGCGTTCATGCTGACGCCGAAAAGGGAACTCCAATCGCAGCTGCAGAAGGTGAATCGATAGAGGCGAAAGAGGAATTGAACAAGCTTGGAGCAGAATGAATAAAAGCCGTGAACAGAGATAGAAGACACAAGTCAAGTTGAAGAATAGTTCGAGAGATGAAAAAAAGACCAGAATCTCGGAGGAGGATGGAATACACAGAGAAAGAAGACAGTGAAGCAAAAATGGAAAGAGATAGAGGGCTGAGCTGACCAGCGGCAGCATCAAGCACCAGAGAGCTTGAGAAATTCAAGCCATCCCATAGAGGAATTTGTTCGGACTGAGCACCACATTTGGCTCTTTCCACTGTAGACCAGAAGGTCATAGAGCTGGTAAGACGAAGAGTCTGTGTACTCCAGTGGCTTGGGGAATCCAAGAAGCACCCTGCCAAGCAAACCTGCTTGAGGAGAACTCACATTGAGTCCCTGTATTGTAATTCTTTTCTTAAAGGCACAATAAAACAAGGCCACCATTGAAAGCTGGACCGGAGACGTAGCCCTGGAGAATAGGGTGAACTCCCTATTAAAATTCTTGTGTCTTTGTGTTTGCTTACTTTATTTCTCTGTTGTCTTTCCATTTTATTGTTTGTGTATTAGCAATTTGATCAATCCGTTGCTTCAATAACACAGAACACACACCAGCACATGAGTCTGTAATACCTTTGTTTAATAAATCTTTAACTGATGTCACTCATAGGGTGAATATCAGATCAAGTGGTATCAAAGCATTAGGCTATAAGGTTAGACAAGCTTGTGTTGGTTTAGCTGTGAATGCTCACAAGATCAAAGCTCAAATTAGGAGAAGGAGAGTTGGTGGAAACTAATCCTGAAATTGGGAGAGTCTATCCCCGGAAGACAATGTCAGAGGAAGGTTCTATGGGGATAGACCCTCAATTCCTATAGAGTTTCCTAGCTATAAAGTCTATGGTAGAAGAAATGGATAGGGACTTTAGAAAGCACAAGGATGAAGATTCATCAGGTTCTAAACAAGATAAAGAAGAATATGAGTCTCATTCCCATGACCACTCAAAAGGAAAAGGGAAAGAGGAAAGATTTCTCACACCTCTTAATAGCCTTGTGCATAATAAGAAAGCATCTTTGATTAAGCTAGATGTTAAATTTGATTTGCCTATATATGATGGAGAGCTAAATGCTGAAAAGTTGGACAATTGGATTAGACAAATTGATGTGTATTGCATAGTGCAAAACATCAACTTAGACAAGAGTAAAATTCAACTGGCAAGCCTACACCTACGAGGCACTGCCTTGGTTTGGTGGGAAGGAAAAACCCAAGCTGACATGAAAAAACATGGCAAGACCATCTCTGTATGGAACAAATTTGTTTCTGCAATCAAGAAGCAGTTCTATCCATTGGCCTACATGCAACAAGCCATGATGAGTTGGCAAACTCTTCGACAGTTGAAAGGGCAAAGTGTGCATGGGTATACTCAAGAGTTCCGGAAGAGAGTATTGATGTTGGGCATCCCATTAGACTCACCAAAGACTCTTTTGAAGTACATTGGTGGTCTACACAGCTACATGAGGCATACCATCCTCATGTTTAATCCCACTAGTATAGATGAGGTATCTATACAAGCTACTCATCTAGAAGCTAGAGGAAAGAATGGAAATCTAGAAGTTGGGGGACCATCCCAACCAACTGTAAGCAAGAGCAAGGAGAAAATAAAGTAGAAGTGGAAAGCAAGGAAGGCTAATACTGCACAGAAAGGCAAAGCTTCATGCACTTACTGTAAAAAGGAGGGGCATGATGATGAGCACTGTTGGATTCTGCATCCAGAGCTGAGACCTAAGAAGTCTGAGGGAAAGAAGAAGAAGATTGCTACAACTATTTAGAAAGATTTGTTGTCAGACTCAAGAGATGAAACAATCATTGCAGCCACATGTATAAAAGGTAAGAATTCTGACGCATCTACTAGTAATTCTGCTCAAACTATTATTGATGAAGAACATGAGAGAAAAAGACATGAGCTTTTTCATATTCGAGTTATTTCCAAGCATCAAAAGATTGATACTTTGTTTGATAGTGGCTCACAAGTAAATTTGATTTCTGAAGCAATTGTAAAGAAATTGGGATTAGCAACTACACCTCACAAGAAACCATACCCATTAGGATGTTTGAATGATAAAGCACAACTACAAGTGACTAGACAGTGCAAACTCAAGTTTTCTTTTGGGTCAACATTTGTAGATGAGGTTGAGTTAGACATAATTCCTTTGAATATATGTGGAATTGTTTTAGGAAGTCCTAACTTGTATGATAGAAAGGCTATTTTCTATGGAGCTGAAAACAAGTATCTACTTGTTAAAGATGGAATCAGATACTTTGTAAGAGCTCACAAGCTCAAGAATAATTATACTCTCATAAATTATGGGCAGATGAAAAGAATGATAAATTCATGCAAACAATTCTTACTAATGGTTGTAAAGGAAAAGAGACTTGATAAAACCAATGTAATTAAGGGTTGTAACGCTCAACAGCAAGCTGATATAGAAAAGACTATTTCAGGAACCTAAAGGTCTGCCACCCAAAAAGGAAATAGTACATGATATTATTTTGCAACAAGATGTTCCATTGCCTAACATTGGGATGTACAGGTTGTCTGCTTTAGAGAATGCTGAAATCAAGAAGCAGGTGCAGGAGTTTCTCAAGAAGGGATTCATCAGGCCTCGCACATCACCATGTGGGTCACCAATCATTTTGGTGAGAAAGAAAGATGGCATGTGGAGAATGTGCATTGACTACTGAACACTGAATAAGATAATGATAAAAAATCGTTATCCCCTTCCTCACATAGATGATCTTTTAGATCAATTGAAGGAAGTTGTTTATTTCACCAAGCTGGATTTGCATAGTGGATACCATCAGGTCAGAATTGCAGAGCAAGATGCATGGAAGACTGCTTTCAAAACAACGCAGGGATTGTATGAGTGGCTGGTTATGCCTTTTGGCTTGACCAATGCTGCTGCTACTTTCATGAGATTAATGAATGATGTACTCAGGCATTTTCTTGATGATTTTGTTATTGTGTATCTGGATGACATTCTGATTTTTAGTAAAATGTGGGAAGAACACTTAAAGCATGTTAAGCAAACATTAGAAGTTTTGAAAAGAGATTTTTTTGTTGTTGTTAAACTCTCAAAATGTAAATTTGGAAAAACATCTCTAAATTATTTGGGTCATATAGTAGGGGGTGGTGAACTGAAAATAGATCCCTCTAAAGTGGCAGTCATTGTAAACTGGCCTAAACCCAAGTCTGCTACAGAAGTGAGAAGCTTCTTAGGAGCAGCACAGTATTGGAGAAAGTTCATTTCTATTTTTTCCTCAATTGCAGCTCCCTTACATGCTTTGACAGGATTGAACAAGGTGTTTCAATGGGGAGGCTGACACCACAAAGCCTTCGACACCTTGAAAGAAAAGATTAGTACAACACCTGTACTAGCACTGCCTAATCTACAAAGACCATTTGAAATCCAAACAGATGCCAGTGACTATGCCATGGGAGCAGTGTTGACACAGCATGGTAAACCCATATGTTATCATTCTGATACTTTTAATCTTGCAGTAGTTAACTATCCTACATATGATAAAGAATTGTATGCATTAGTTCAGAGTGTGAAAAAGTGGAAACATTACTTAATGGGAAAAGAGATAGTAATACATACTGATCATCAACCACTTCAATATCTACACTCCTAAACTAAGTTGAAGTAATCAAGGCATTATAGATGGATGGGTTTTCTACAACAGTTTCATTTAGTCATCATATATAAAAAGGGCATGCACAACAAAGTTGTAGAGATGTTATCTAGACCCATTATAAATGCATCTACCATACTTAAGCATAATTCCGTGCTACATGAAAGCTACATAGAACAATATGCTTAGGATATGGACTTTAAAGATGTATATGCAACTTTGAGTCGAGGCAAAAAGGTAGAAGAATTGGACTATCATGTGAAGGACCGACTCTTATATCATTGTGGGAAACTCTGCATTCCACAAACAGAGAGAGTAAAGATAATTAGAGAGGCACACACTTCTCCGATACTAGGTAATTTTGGGGTAAGTAAAACAGTTACACAGCTGCAAACATTTTGTTATTGGCCGAAAATGAATGAGACAGTTTCTATATATGTAAGAGGGTGTACTATGTGTGCTAAAAGCAAGCCCAGCAATAGAAAACTAGGTTTGTACACTCCTTTACTAGTTCCTTCTCACCCTTGGGAAAGTGTTTTCATGGTACTTGTTGGAGGTCTGCCTAAATCTAGGAAAGGTCATGATTATCTATATGTGGTTGTGGATAGGTTCAACAAAATGTGTATTTTGATACCTTGTAGTAAGTAGATTATAGCTGAACAAACTACAAAATTGTTCTTTGAACATGTATGGGTTCATTTTGGATTACCCACTTCTATTGTATCTGATAAAGACACCCGATTTGTGGGGAAGTTTTGGTCAAGTTTGTGGGAACTGATGGACACCCAACTGAAGAAAAGCACAGCATTTCATCCACAAACCGATGGCCAAATAGAAGTAGTTAACAGGACAATGATCCAGTTACTCAAGGGATATTGCAGCAAACATCCTAACCTTTGGGATGAACACTTTTGTTATGTGCAGCATGCTTACAACAGAGCAAAACACTCTTCTACATAGAGATCTCCTTTTGAGACCTGTTTTGGTTTCATAACAAGGTCTCCTTTGGATTTTGTCTTTGGTAAAGATACCATGGTTGATGGACACAGTGATGTGGACAAGGCAACTAGGTTCATTGAACAGATCCAGGAGATCCACCAGGTAGTACAAGAACATCTGGAAAAGAACCAAACCCAATACAAGGCTAGGCATGACAAGCATCGGATGGAGCATAGTTTTCAAGTTGGAGACCAGGTTTGGCTGTATATCAGCAAGGATAGGATGCAAGATGAAGGTAGAAAGCTAAAGCCTATCAGCTATGGACCTTTTAGGATATTTGAGAAGATTGGTGAAAATTCTTTTCACCTTAATCTACCAGCTTACATGCACATCTACTCAGTCGTAAATGTAGATTTCTTGAGATTGTTTGAACCTTTAATGATTGAGGACCCTGAAGAGCAAGGTCAATTGCCTTCTATTGATGACCTGCTACCTGAATATCTGAATGAATTGCAGGAAGACATAGTCTTGGACAAGAAGGTGAAGACGACGTGCAGGGGCGATGTTGAGTACCTCAGAATTGGACTCAAAGGTTCGAAGCCAAGCAGTGCAAAGTGGATTGAGATTGGACAAGTGAGACAGTAGTATCATCACTTAGTCGATGCTTAAAAGAAAACCAACTTTTGGTGGTCCAAAAGCTTTTTCAGTGGGAAGGCCATGATCTAAATTGGATCCATAAAATACTATTAAAGAACCATGACTGTATTTGGTCAGGACAAATCTGTAAGAATTCTGAAACAGCAATCAAAAACACCCTAAACCAGTGGCAATGGTAGCCAGCGTGGAACGACGAGGACCTCGGTCAAAGCCCGTTGACTGAGGCCGATGGAGACTGGTGAGCTCCAGTATTGTAGCAATAATGCTACAAC
>APFE031097702.1:166524-179442 GCA_000404065.3 Pinus taeda
GCCCCCCCTCTAACCCCCCGGTTCACTACGTAGGTTAGTCGTGGAAAGAATATAACACAGCCCAACAGGTGTGGCATACTTGGAGTTTTGGAGTAAGAAGGAAAAGGAAGAGCAGGAAAGAACGAGAGGGAATTAGTGTCAGCAACCACATTGGGTTTTACTTGTAGGTATCAAGTTGTATGTATGTTTTCCTCACCAGTTTTGCCATGCATGGCATATGCATGTGGTTTCTTGGTTGTGATCTGTCACTGGCATGGAGGATTTCCTGGATCGACAATGGATTTCCTAGCCTTTCCATTTCTTGAATATCCATGGTGATTGTGGGTTTACTTTCATTGTGTGTTCTTGGTTGGTTCTCATGTTTCCTTAGCTTGGGTTGAGTTATTAGTCATGGAAGCGCTGGTTGAACAAACGCTCTAGAAGCCCTGTAAAAACTTGGGTTGAGTTACTAGTCCTGGAAGCCCTGGTTGGAAAAATGCTCTAGAAGCCCTTGGTGGGTTGAGTTCCTAGTCTAGATGCCTTGGTTGGACAAACACTCTAGAAGCCCTATATAAGTTGTGGGTTGAGTTACTAGTTTTGGAAGCGTTGGTTGGAACAAACGCTCTGGAAGCCTTGGAAGGCTTGGATGGAGACCAATCTGATGATGGTTCTGGTGATGTCCGATCATGAGGTGGAATCATTGTTTGGTGGGTTGAGGTGGATGGCCTATGGAAGCCGTTGATGAGTTTTGATTGATGTGTTCTATGAGATCGCACATTCATTCTTGGAATATGGCACGAGGGTGAATGGTTGAAGAGATATTTGGCTCAGCCATTCTATGGTCTGGTGGAATGTGGTAGTCCCATCTCCGGTTGGTTCATTTCATTCATTAATGAGAAACCCATTACCTTGATTTCCATGTGTAAAGGTACTGATGTATTTATGGATTTGATGGCTGATATGTTTATTGTATTTCAGTTCCTATTGTGTTGGTTATGTGCACATTTTATGACAACAAATATGTCTTCCTCTTAGCATGATTTTACTTGTATGTGAATGGATGATGTGTGCCTATTACCATACAGATGATAATGCAACAAATGGCATGAGGGAACAATGGTTCATAGTGATTATTAGATAAGTATGAGATTAGAGAAGTATGAGATACCTACACTTTAACTCTATTATTTACACCTATATGTTACATGTCGATGATATGTTTGACAAAATGCCTATCATGGCTAGTAGGGATCTAGTTAAGGTCTTGAATAAGTATTTGATTTACTACATATGTTTCCATGTTACTTTACTGATTTAAAGAAATGGATCAGTTCTAGGCTGTTTCCTGGGCTTTGAGCCTAAAAAAGTGGCTTAAATCCCGAGGTCGCTAGCACAACATTGACAATTTTGGTCCACAGTCACTGGTAGGAAAGCCGGTGAGAGAAACTTTAGATTGTTGGTTGCTCACTTTCCATAGCATGAGAGTGACTATGGAACAAAATACCTAAAACAATAGTGGGACCCAAGGACTTGCTATTTGAGTGGCCAACTTACCCTCTGAGGGTTCTGTTGATGATGCTAGATTTTTGTATGGTGTGTTTCCGTCGGTTCGACTTTCTTAATGCAACTTAGGAGGTCGAATAATATCATAGTGACCTGTCATCACATGTTTACCCTAGCTGGGCAGTTGCTTGGGTAGACGTGGGAGGAGGGTGTTATAGATCACTTTCCTGGAAATTTTACAGTCCTTGTCATACAAAGGATTAGAAGTTCTATTATTCTTCTTATATGAAGTATCATTAGATAATTTTCTAATGGTATTGGAAAGGGTAGTAGTAAAATGGTAATAAATTTGAGCAATGTTGTTATTATAAGTCAGCGAGCCTAAATCCATTTCTAAATCCCTTAAGAAAAGGTCGACTTACTTCTATCAAAGCGAAAGTATATTTTTCTTTCACTGGTCTCCTGCATGTGGGTGGTATGTATAAAAAGATTGAGGGATAAAGACAAAGGTCTATGGTCAGATTCAGGGTCAAACCCATTAAATAGCTCAAATTTTGTAATATGATTGAGGACATGGGTGTCAGAAATCACATAATCCATGACATTGTTACCCAGCCCATGGAAACAGATCATATGATCAAAGGAAGGCCACTGATTAATACCATTACAAATGATTAGGTCCTGGGAACTATAAAGTTTGAGGAGTTCGGTGTCGAATAAGTTCTCAATTATGTCTTCAAAGTTTCTCTTGAATATATTAGCTAAGTTACTATCTTCATCAAGCCACAAGGGGTTGGGGTTAGAGTTGTCACTTAACATAATAGCTTGGTTAGTAGAAATTCTAGCATTTAAAAGGATATTACCTTCATTCCTTAGGTTGTAGATGTATTTTTCTAGGGTAAAGGACAATTCTTATTTAAGTTGCTTTTCTTATAGGATGTAGAGTTGATAGGAGTGAAATAACAAATTGTAAGAAAGATCCTATTGGTGGCAGAATCATAGATCTTGATCCAAATGTACTAATTGAAGGGATCGATTTTATGAAGTCAAATGTGAGAGGAGAAATTGTTCCTTATATAACAGGCTATACTAACAAAACCCCTCTCAGAGGATTTCTTAATATATATGTATATATATAGTTATAGTTATAGTTATAGTTATAGTTATAGTTATGATGTTAAAGGTCTGATTTTTTTAAAAGCATGTCCCAAAAATAGATAATAAAAACATATGAATAACATAATATCTAAATTCCTCCCTAAAACTATAGAAATTATATAGTAGTGTAAACTGAAACTGGATGTTTGATTACCCTTAAATTCATAAAGTTTCAGAGATCCCAACTGAGCTAGTAATGCTTCCTTAGAGAGGCGATTTGTCATTATTAAGTTCTTTATACATGTTCCTGCAATTGAACCACTCCAAACTTCTTATTTTAGATTTCACTTGAGCCAATAATGCTTCCTTAGAGAGGAAATTTTCCATTATATTAAGTTCTTTATATATGTGACTTTAGTTGAACCACTCCAAACCCCAATTATAGATCTGATCTCCTTGAGGTATATGTTCTAGATATGGAGCTCCTATTCCAATGCAATCATACACCTAATCAATGAACAATTTAAATGCTCTCAAGATCTATAATTATTTAACATTGTAAAAAATTGCAACACAAGTAAGTTCCCATAGAGCTAAGAATTCAGCCTTGGAATTTGAACATTTTCCATGAGTGCACCTAGTGTGAATAAAATGGTGATATGTAAGATATAAAACACCTCCAACATCATAGATTGGTGGAAAACCTTGACTATCCCCTTTGAAATATCCCCAAGGAATCGACTCCTCCATTAGTGGCAAGATAAGAATCTTTGGTTTTTTTTTCTTTGGTTTGGATATAAAAGATTTGCAAGTGGATTTAATGGTTCCCATCACTACCTCAGTTGGGATCAATTTATCTTAGAAGATTGCTAAATTGTAGGCCCATCGTATCGAATGAAGAAAAGATTATGGGAATACCTGAAGATTGTTGGCAAATTGATCCTTCACCCATTGAAAAATAAACTTAGATAAATATGCTTTGTCCCAAAAGGCATGCATAGGAGAAAAGGAAACTTTTGCAAAGGACCAAAACTGTAATGTGAAAGAACATCAAGTAAATAGGTGGTTGATCGAATTATCCTCAATTCAACATAGAGGACATTTGCTCGGTCCCACCCAACCTATTTTTTGGCCAATTACCCTTGTAATATATATTTTTTAAAGAGATAGCCATAACGTTAGTTTACATTTGAGGGGATCAAAGTGCTTCCACAAAAAAAATCCACCACTAGCATTATTATGCACTAAACAATGTTTCCATTTGAGCCTTATAACCTAGCTTTGTACAGAAAATGCTATAAATAGTATTTTTTCCCTTATCAATCAATCCTCATCCTTATTTGATAGTGTGAACATGAAAGATACCAAAAACACTATGTGGTGTTGCCATTTAGTAGCATTTTCCTTGTAAATGAATAAATCTTTAATTGATTTCCAGCCACAAAAATCCCACTCATTGACTAGATGGGCATGGGCATATGATAAAGAGATCACACGAGTCGAGTGAAGAGAGGAAATAATTATATTAGGTAACTTGTGACTATCCTTAGCACCGACCCATGGGTCCAAAACAAGTTTAATGCTCTTCCCCTCATCTATCCTCCAAGTAATCTAACTACCTAAAATTGGAAAAACATTGGATAAAGCCTTCCATAAAATAGAATAATTGGGAACAACCTTCCCTGGATCGTAGATCAATTCTATATCAAACTTCCTTGCAAAATACTTGTCTTTCATTGCATCCCCCAAAAAATATCCTATTAATAAGCCTCCATAAACTCTTTGCTACTGAGAGATTTAGTGAATAGAGATACATTTTTTAAGCTCCATCCACCTAGAAGCTTGAACTTTGTTATAGTTGACCATCACATTATAGGAATTCCATTAAAGATATACTTCTTGCTAATAAAAATCTAAAGTTTTTTTTTTAAGGATTCCTTGTGAATGGAAAAAATGGAAGACCAATAGAATATAATGCTTTCCAAAAGTAATTTTACTAAAATTAATTGACCTACTCTATAGAGGAGTAAATTCACCCAAACCAAGATTCAAGCTTCCTCTTTGCTAAATGGTCCTTAATCGAAATTGATATGTTTCAGTGAGAAATAGTGGACTTATCATTATTAATTTTCACACATGTCACTAGTTTGAATCTTGCAAATATGACTTTTATGGAATTAAGATTCGATATTAATCCCACAAGAAATAGAATGATATTGTCAATAAATAATAGATGAGAAATATCAAACAAATGGAGATATTTACTCCCTTAGGGTCACATGACGACAAGTATTTTTGAATAAATTTGCTAAGAATTTTAGCCACTAAAAGAAAAAGCAAAGGTGACATTACATAACCATACCTCACATTTTGGGAGACTTTGAAGAATCAAAATGGGTGACCATTAATCAACACCGCAAAGTTGACTGAAGAGATATAGGCCATTATCCATTTGACCACTCTTAAGCTCATAACTAGCTAAACAAGGGAAGAAAGTAGCCATAGTCCCTGCCAGGTCTTCTCTCCCTATGGTGGTCCCAACTACCCGGTCTACTCTTCCTATGGTGGTCACAACTACTTATATTTTGGATATCTATATGGCCTTGTTCAGGCTCATACCACAAGTTTAGCTTGGAGTTTGATTTTCGAATTCCCAAAGCGTGAACCTGCGATGCATAACAAGTAGGAAAGTTATCCAATTAATTTTACACATAAATGGAAAATTCATCCAAATAATTTCACACAATCAATGCATTGAAGTGCAAATAATCTCGCTGAATAGACGACACAAACTCCTTTGAACTGCACAAAAATTTGACTCCAATATTTATAGAAGGGAGCTCATCTTCGTTGATATAACACAATAGAATAATACATAAAATAATTGAATATTGTGTCAACACTAAATGTGAACCTGACCTGTCAACACTACGCAAATTCTTCCCTCCATATATTATATAATTAAAAAGAATAAATAATAAAAACAAATAACAAAGGTCTAATATTATTGTTTCGTGTATTCCAAAACCTTAATGCCTATGGGCACTACAAGTCTATATTTATTTAAAAAATAGAAAGAAAGAAAATATATGATTTTCCCATGAGCGAAGTCCACCATGTGTCCCTTTATTTACTTACATCCATGATAAAAAAGATATCACAGAGCAGCTGACTTTTGGCCTGCAATTAGAGTTCGTAAATATGACTTTACAACTCATAAACTATTTAGGTAGAAAAACTCCTCTTTTTTCAAGTTAAGGTTCAAGAACTATAGATTGGCCTTTTGTTTCCCTTATGTTGAAAAATGGGACAGTTCTAAGTTATAGAGATAATTGCAACATTTTCCATAATGTAGAAATTGCATTATTAGTTGCTATAACATTGTCAGATCTTGCTCGTAGTACAAATTGAAGGCATCCATCAACATCATGACTCACTACTTCTTGTACGTTCCTAGTGATGAAATCTGAGATATTTTATGACTCACTGCTTCTTGTACGTTCCTAGCGACGAAATCTGAGATATTTTATGTAGAACCAACAACTCCTGCATTTCATGTACAATGCTCTTCTATGGTATGTCTCATATTGTTCCCTTTCGTTTGAATTCCATTGGTACATGCTTATTTTCGTTTGAATTCCTTTCCCAATGTGAGACTTTACACCCTTCATATGCCAAAGGGGCCTAGGGAAAATAAGCACAACCATTATGGGAACTCTTAAAAACAAGGAGCCACTGCTGTGGCGGTAGTCCCTGCCGAGGTCTGCAAAGACAACACAAATGGATTGTATACTGTCCGATTTGAAATGGGATTTGAAATGGAACTACAAAAAAAGTTACATTAAATATTTAATCTTATGATATAACATTGATTCTATTAAATTATAATATAGAAATAAAATACTGAATCTGGAAAAACTGCAAGCGAAACTTATAGTGGGTGGTATAGTTACTTGCTTTGTGAATGTAGTTTCTCTTGTTTGAAAATGTCCTTGAACTAGCGCGGAGAGGCCTTCGAATATCTTTTCAAATTGTCTTTGTAATCCACATAATATAAATTGAGAAGATAACCAAAACGAGGAGACTATAACTTACCTAAATATAGAAGGGCATTAAGATTGAGACACTACTATCTTATCCTAAAGCCCATCGCTCTTTGAAAACAATACTATAGACGAGATTGCAATGCAATGGTATACCTGCTGAAATAGAACAGCCAGGGAACCAGCAGCAAACAAATATTGCTTTAGTATTGACGTTTGAAATTCAGCATCAACTCTTCCATAAAACCGCAACCCAGACAGCCGAAAACCTTGTTTGTTCAACACAAAGTTTTGGATAGCAGAATGGAGCTACACCAAAATAGAAATAAGATACAACCAGGAAATCAAGAATGGAACCAACAACAAATATTGTTCATATTTATAGAAATAGGACACAACCAAGAAACCAACAATAATGTTCATAATTTTAGTATTGGCCTTTGAAATTTATGGCGCTTTGAATTTGCAGCATCAACTCTGTAAAAATCTGAGGCCGAGACTTAAAAACTCTTTGTTCACCATAGTTGTCGACAACCGAATGGAGCTTCTGCACCATCTGCAACTAAATCCTCTTTTTCTGTCATAACGTTCATACTAACCCTCTTATTTTATATAAAAGATGTATAAAATAGTTAGTTGATAATTAATTTTTTTGCATTTATAAATCCTCTTTTTCTGTCATAACGCTCATACTGACCCTCTTATTTTATATAAAAGATGTATAAAATAGTTAGTCGATAATTTTTTTTTTTTGCATTTATATATATTTATAAAAAAGCAGAGAAATATCAATCACAAGCCAATCACACTTAATCAAATTGCTACAATGCTAACAGTGTTGTCAGAATTTGTTACGCCAATTTATTTATGTTTATGAAAAAGTAGAGGAATATCAATTACTAACAGATCATACTTAATCAAATTGGTACAATGCTAACCTGTTGTAGTGCTGCCAGAATTTGTTACACGGATTTATATATATTTATATAAAAGCAGAGGAATATCAATTAGTAGCAAATCACACTTAATCAAATTGTTACGATGCTAACCTACTGCAGTGCTGCCAGAATTTGTAACACCAATTTATATATATTTATAAAAAAGTAGAGGAATATCAATCAGTAGCAAATCACACTTAATCAAATTGCTACAATGCTAACCTACTGCAGTGCTACCAGAATTTATTGATAAATCACCTCTGTGGAAGCCGCTTGTGTAGCCCAGAATTAGAGAATGCAGTGGGTGGAGGAATTTCGTAATTTTTCCCTTCATTAATGCATGTTCATGGCCTGCGATTCTATCACTCAGCTAGTTGAAGCCGCTTGTGTAGCCCAGAATTAGAGAAGGCAGTGGGTGGAGGAATTTCGTAATTTTTCCCATTATTAATGCATGTTCATGGCCTATTCTATCACTCAGCTAGTTCAATTGTTCATTTTAGCAGAAATGGGAGGGTAAAAAAAAATAACAAAAGCTGGCCAAAAAAGAAATGCAAGTTTCGAAAATTTTGAATTTGTAGGGTCTAGATAAATGTCGTATCTCGCAGAAGTCTCCATAAATTTCTCAAGAGTCTTGTTTTCCAATTATTACAAGTGCAAGGCGCCATGATAAAATCAAAGCCATCGTGAAGGCTACTATCACGGCGGAAGAATTTTGTACAAGTAACGATATACGATCTCCAACCAGAAACCTCACCCATAATACAAATAGAACATTCTAATTATCAGAAGACTGTGACACAAATCCTAACATTATTACAAATATTAAAGCATTTAGGTCAGGTACTTGCCACATTAGCCTCCATTGCGAGTCTGGAGTTCGGCTAGAATTCTCGTCCTTGTCGAACCACCCAACCTCGAATGTAAAGATCTTGGATAGCATCTCGAATTCTTTTTGTAAGATATTCCCCCCATAGCTACAAAATTGTAATGCTGCAACACGTTCACTAAGAACGCTATTACTACCAAGGCCGCAAAAATGGAGGAGTATATTTTGATTTTGGATTTGATTTGGTGATGGTCTTGAAGAAAAAATACAGATATAACTTCAGCAAGGAAAAAGGAATAGACAGGTTGAACTGCTCCAAAAGCTAAGGCTCCTGCACAGCCTAATAGAGCATGCTTCCATTCCGGAGTATTTACAGATATAACTTCAGCAAGGAAAAAGGAATAGACAGGTTGAACTGTTCCAAAAGCTAAGGCTCCTGCACAGCCTAATAGAGCATGCTTCCATTCCAGAGTATTTAAAAGAAGCAGTCGACGAAATGAAGGGGCGGACGGAGGCTTCTGTTCAACTATCAGTTCTCGCTGGACTGATGCAGACATGTTCGAACTCGATCTGCTATAGATGCTAGAGCTCCTTGCTCTCAAAGACCGGTCTAGCATAGTGGAGCCTTCGAATCGCTCATCTTTCTTATCTGCCGTGGCTTGTTGCAGCTGAACCAAAGTAGCATATGCTCCGTGGGGTTTATAGATCAGATCTTCATGAGTACCTGTCTCGATCACATGACCATTTTGACCATGGGCATCTAGTCGTGAAGTTGGCTCATCCATGAAGATTATAGAAGGATTGGCAACTAGTTCTACTGCTATGGTAAGCCTTTTCCTTTGCTCTGTAGAAAGACCTGTCACACCAGGGAGTCCTACAAGAGCATCTACCAAAGGAGTGAGCTCCACAAGCTCCATGAATTCTGCCACAAACATCTGCAGTTATTGTAACAACAAAAATCTGTGAGTAAAACTTAAAAGTTGCTTGCATAGTCTCAATAACAAGGAAATATCTTCACACTGAAGCACTACATGGAAAGAGGAAATCTAGACCAACCATTATAGTTTTCTAGTCAACTTCCGAAGGAAGACGGAGCCATGCAGAATACACGAGTGATTCAAAGACTGTGACATTGGGAGAGTGGATATCATTTTGTTCACAATATCCTGATATGCAAGCAAATGTTTCTTGCTTCTTGGGGAATCCAAATATGCTTATATTCCCTTCAACATAGCCCCCTATTTTTCTTCCAGCCAAGACATCCATTAGGGTAGTTTTTCCAGCACCGCTAACTTCGATCAAGGCCGTAAGTACCCATGGTCTGAAGGATCCACTTACATTAGAAAGGAGTTGTAGCCTGTCTTGATTCAAGCCTTCACTTTTCATCTCCTGTTACAAAACTAAACATTAGTTCTAGATATTCCATTGAAAGAAGCTGGGTATGTCAAACGAGTGGCAGATTACAAATTCAGTTGAATGATTTGTAGATACACATACCGGTGGCATGTCCACATAATAGTTTATGTTCTCAAAAGCCATCGACAATGGCTGGAAAGGAAGGATCATTCCTTTCTTGTCTTGTGCGAAGACTTGAGTGACACTGACTTCTCCATCATGTGTAGAATTGTCTTCAGAGGTTAGACTATCTCTCCTCTCTGACAAGTAAACATCACTGACAAAGTTATTAAATCTATGAATGAATAGTGTAGATTTTTTCATTTACTTTCAAAAAGCTTTGGATGTGACCAGCTTAAAGAATTTTATTGGTTGCAAATTTTGTAGTGCAATTGTTTCATCCTTTCTTTCGAGCAAAGGCAAAAACAGTGCTTTCGAGTCTCAATCAAGAACAACATAGAAGCTCTCTATAACAGCTTGTCTTACAATTGTCTGAGACAAGCTGTTACAGAGAAGTTTTAGATTTAGTCCATTCGAGTTTCTCATTTAATTCTCTATCGAATATTTTAATCAGTTACAATTAGCACCGTCTCCATTTACATTGTACTTGTATCTGTGAGCAGTAGATTGAATATTCACAATACCAGAGTATTTCTAGAGAGCTCGACTTACCAGTGGACTTTCTTTGTGATGTCAGTTGAACAGAACGATGTTTGCTTGATTGGTTGCTTTCTCCAGTTCTGTTTGCTTGCTTCTCTTCAATAACCTCTTCAGATATAACAGCCTATGATTGCCTTAAAGCTGTAATTGGAGGAGGTTTTATTAGATCTCAAGCTTAGGATAATTTGTGATGAGAGAAACAATAGCGCAAACCAAACCTTATAATGGAATGCCAGACTTACGGTTGAGGCACGCTAAAGCAACAGTATACAGAATGTTGAAAAGCACACAGAACCCAGTCAATGCTCCAATACCAATCCAATAAAATTTAGCTTCAGCAAATAATCCACGAGATTCTAGGACAGCACGTCCAACTGTTTCATTGGAGCTGTTACTGATAGGCTGCACAAAGATGAAATATTTAGAGGAAAGGCAATATTCAATATTTCTTTCCTGGCATTAGGATTATAGGACACTCTATCGGGACATGATAACACTTACTTTGTCCCATCTGGGAGCCAGAAATTCATTCACCGCTATGGCGTTTTGGCCATAGGTCATCGGTGAGCACCAATATGCCCAAATCCACCAGCTAGGTATGTTCTCTGTTCCAGAAACATGAATAAAATGAAGCATTTCTTGTAACCCAAGTTTTTCTAGTCGAAAAGCTCAAGATTGCTATAAAGTATATTTCTTTGGAGTAAATAATTATCTTTGCATATACTATACTGTCAAATACCTCTTGATACCACAAATCCTCCAAGAACAAACACAATGAGCAAAGCGAATGATCCAAATGTTTGTGAGACGTTCATGTTTCGACCCAATGAGGCTATGAATTTAAAAAGTGCCAACGACATCTGATGCATCACAAAGAGGAGGAAAAATTTCCTAAAGAACCTGCAACAATCAAGGCAATCTCCTTGATTACTCATTGAATATTTTGGTGTTCTGACAACTGAAAGAATCTTTACGTAAGATGTTACATTTTTTTTTTCACAGGGCAAATTTGGCAAAGGAAGATGTTACATTTTGTTTCCATTCTTGTATCTGTTCACACATTAATAAAACAGAGACCAAGTGTATATATATATATATATAGAGGTACCATTTCACATAAAAGGGATTTGAAGTGGTGTTTTAATGTTAGGCTCCTTGGGAAAAAATTCAATCTCTATAATTAAGTTCTATTCTGTTGGGGATTTTTTGTGGGGAAAATCCCAAAAACACAAAAATAAAACACAGAGGCAATGCTCTGTTTCCTTTACTCCAGGATCTTTTTGCACAGAGAAGCCTTTTAATTTTTTTTTACACAGAACAGAGTATTCCACCACCATAAAATGATTTCTATTCATTAAACAAAAAGACTTACATATTCATCCTCTTTTACTCAGAGGGATTCACCAAAACATTTTAACAAAAATTACTCTGCCTCCTTTGAAATTTTACACCACTGTGTGTAAAAATTTCATTTACATTCACTGCTGTGTGAAAACAAAAATTACAGGGATTTAAAGATTCACCTTTTCACTGCTGTGAAACAATTCATGGTTTTATACATACTACCCTCTGGTTTTCCTCTTTCACCTCTCGGCCTTCTCCTGCACTGCTATGCATCCTGTGTTTTTCTTACATTACAAAAAAAATTTACGCTGCTGCATTTTTTTTGGTCTTCATTCGCTGCTGCATAAAACCCCTGTTCTTTTTCTCCCCGTGTGCAACCACTTAACATGGAGTCAACGCTCATACCAAACATATATCGTAGATTCATATGCAATTTAATAAAAACTTACATGTCGTAAAAACATTAAGTGTTTTACCAAAAAACATGTCATTGCATTAACATAAGGTATGGTCCATAGTTTTACTCCACGCTGCATTTAATTTTAGCAGGGCTCGTATGTACTTTGGAGAATTAAACGGCGGAGAACCTTCCTTGCAATCGAACGGCGGAGGATGGAGGACCTGATCGGACGCATATCGGATGCCAAGTTCTGACCGACATTTATCGTCCGATAAATGTCAGAGGGTGATGTCACCCCAATCCACGCGTCTGCTCCAAATTGCATCGGAGCCCCTTGCACGGAAACCACTTTATGCCAAAGAGTGGTGCGATGAGGTTTCCGGTGGTTTATGGTTTTCTGCTGGGTGGTTTTGACATTGGTACGGCGCGGTTGAATTGCTGGCCCGCGTGCAGTGGAAATTATAATTTCAACACTCCCCTTTAATTTCAACTACTGGGCATTCAGTCATACCCAAACACTTCCTCACATAGAGGGATTCATCAACTGCTTATGATGCAGTTCCACAAACAACAAAACAATCTTCCTCTTAATAGAGGGATTAACCGAAACTGTGCTTAAGAGCACCTTCCTCATGACAGAGGGATTCACCATAACAATGTGCTGAAAAACACCTTCCTCTTGACAGAGGGATTCACCTGTGACTATGCTGAAAAGCATCATCCTCTTGATAG